>JBCAUG010675660.1:0-13699 GCA_038406175.1 Haplosyllis leylae | reverse complement strand
CCCACCACGGGCCCAAAATTTCGGGGCAAAAACCGTCAATCAACCACTAAGGTGACTCTAACGAGCCACCAATAATAGTAAGGTTTTCTCGTGAAAAAGAATCTTGCTTACCCCATCATTACTCTCACAAAAGCAATAGCGTCGAGACGCTACGTAATAAAGGAAGATTAATTGACGTCTGTACAATACTGCGCAGGATTAGGACGCTATCTTTTACCATGAGTCCTGGTGAAGATAATCGAGTTTTTCCTAAGCTGACAGGCCTGCCAGACTTCTCGGAAATTGCATTCAATTTGTTAATATTTTCATTGATGAGCTAGCAACTTTAAATTATGGTACCAAATCAAAACCACTGTGAAAGAATATTTTGAAATTTGAAAGAATATTTCCTTAACAACGTTCTGGATCCCGAAGGCTTGTTCGAATCAAGACGGTAAATCTTGCAATTACATCCACTTGGAATAGGCCCATAAATTCACGAAAATCAATTTGGCTGCCATAAAAAAATGTAATCTTTGTATAGACTCATGATTTGTACCAGGCACTGAGCTAGACCCCTCAAAAAACAAGAAGGCCTTTTCATCAAAGGTACACTGTCCGTGGAGGCAAGCAGACAACACAAGGCCTTAAGAAAATAATTTCCTTCTATCTGACATTCAAAAGACCATTGTTTTAACATGGCCAAACAATTTGAATTTACGACGGTCGGTCCACTCGAATCTTGTCGTCCCGGTTTCCTGGTGAGGCACGAAATTATCTCAGTTACACCAGAGCGATCACTTAACATTTTTAAAAGCTCCAGTGCTCCCTGCCCACGCCCACGGACAGGACCAGGGACACCTGTCAAGACATTACTTTACTTTCCCCATCCTTCGAATGCGGGTGGGCGGGTGCGGGCTATCAAATTACCGCCTATAACCACGGGCAATGAAAACGTTCAAAGGCTAGTCGCAGACCAATGTAGTGGCGCATCCAGTATGTCTTAAACGGAGGCGCCAAACGCCAAGATGGAGGTGCCAGTCTATTATTTGGCTAAAATTTTCCCGAAACCTGCATGAAAATGAAAGAAATTGGAGACCTTAGTCCCTGGCACACCCCCACCTCATGGCTCCGCCTATGAAAATTACCTAATATGCCGAACGTTTCGTTCTTCAGATATTATGCTGCATCTGTAGTATTTATTGAGCACAAATGCTATTTCTCTAAATCTATCGCATACTTTCGAGAGTTCAAGGAAGTCAAGCGATATTGTGTGACCGACAACCTTAGAAAGGCAGTGTACGAGAGTACAAGGGATTTCAATGAAAATGTATATTTGTGATAAAGTTAATTTATTTAATTTTCAACAATAAAGTAACAAGGCAACACATGAGTAGGCACTAGTATCAGGTCAAGGATTCACCGTTGAAGAAGGGGCAGGGAAGCCAACCTTGCATGTTATTAAATTTATCAAAAAAACCAAAACAAATTAAATAAACGATACTTTCGTAGGCGAGAGGCGCCCCCTTAAATCCTCCACCGCATGTACATTGTATCTTTTCTGTAAAGTAATGAGAAAGCCAATAAATTTAAGGTAAAATTACATTGGAGCGAACGCGAAATCGAAAATTTCTTTGATCTTTGCCGCTACTCAATATAAACACACAACTATGAAAGCTATGTATCCATCGTGAGCGATGTCGCTTTCGCGTTCGCTCCAGTGTAATTCCGCCCTTACTATATATTACAAAATCTTCAAATATTTGGTTTACTGATCCTTTTATTTAATAAAGCTATTTCAACTAAGAACTATGCTTAAGTTTTACCGATGGTAAATTTAAAGTACCAACTTCGAACTCCAGCGAGACAGACACCATCAAACAAATTTTAAAGTGCTTTTTATTTTTTTGTTTTTGGCTGAAAAACAAACTACGTCTTTTCACTTGGGGGTTAGTGTTGGTAACAACTGCTGCACTCTGCTAGTCAGTTTTTGCGCTATTGTTTTCTGTGTTCTCAACAGAGAGGACAATTCTTTTACTTCATTTTGCACCTAGAATAAAAACAACATTAATTAAATGTATGGGAGCTGTCAGATAAGCTCGTTGTAAAGAAGGTGTAGCACCAGAGGTGATCCTAAACGTATGGTCATAAAAGTCACGCAATACCATGGACTTAAGTTAAGAACACACCGTGTTAAATTACAGAATGCCTAAATTTGAGCATCCGAAGTTTTACTTTTCACACTGACCCGTTTCAATTCTTCTCTTGTCACGACCACATCTGGATCATCACTATCTTCAGGTTGATCTTTCAACCAGGATTCAAGCTGTTTTTCTTGCTCAACTACTTGCCTGCAACAGGTGCGATTTAAAATGCGATTACTCATTGTGTAAACCAATGTAATTCAGGTATTTTACAATCTGTCATGGTTCAAGTAGAAAAAGGTATCAATTAAAAATAAATGAAAAATTTGGTCGGATTACTTGCCTATATTTTGCTTTCAAATGTTTGAAATTCTGAAGAGTATTCCTAATGTGCACCATTTCAACTGCAGGGGACAAAAACTGCTGTGTTTGTCTGTTCTTACTCGGTATCTCTTTTGTACGGAACACATCATCGTCGTTTTGAAAGTCACCGGGTGCTAATAGTGATGAGGTATAGTCAGATGGATCTGCCACTACTGGGGCATAGTGGTTGTCTTGCAATGTAGCCAGACCGTGTTCCAACTCGGAATCCGTTCTGTACACACTTGGTAAAACATTAGACCCCTCCAAAATAGGAGTTCCGTCTTTCTTCACCAGAAAAGCTGTTGGCGGTAGTAATTCAAGTTCCTGTTTGTTTGCTTTCTTCGCTATTTGGGGCGCATTAGCTGCACTGTCTTTTTGTACAACACTTTTCTGATGACATGGCGACATACGTTTCAAGGGAGGGCCATTTTCTGGATTTAAACTGTCTGTGTTCGTTTTCACGTCTGCAGGAAACGTGCTAAACTGATTAGAGTATCCATTTTCTGACTGGTTGCCTATCTTTGCTTTCAAATCAGCTTCATGCAACTGAACTTTTCGGTCTTGTTCAGCTATGGTACTTTCTGCAATGCATGATTCGGCAACTTCAGGTTGCACCGTGTTCTTCATCTCGCCATTTAATCTAAGAATAAAGAGTAGGGTTCAAATTTGTAGCGAAGAAGATTCAAACAACATTTTAACGGAATGGCTGAATTAGTATTTTACTACATACAACTTATACTCATGGCTGCTTCTGGAAATATAAAGTCCATCCTTCTTCAAGGAATCCACCAAGAACAAAGGCACTTTCGGTTTGGTTCTAATTGTCTGGGGTCTCACTTTTCTGAAAGTAGAAAGAGAATAACTCTTTGGTTAAATAACCAAAAACTGGTCCAAAAAACTTTCGAATGTACAAAAATTACGTAAAACATGAAAAATCCAGTTTTGAATTTTTGAGACACGGTGTGTTTTCAGGCTTGATAAAAGTAGTGAGCCCAAATGATCGCATCTATTGTCTGAGGATATGACAATAGACAATTTCCAATACTTGTACCATTTAGCAGAATCGCTATCTGTGTTATTGTAGTGAGACATGAATTTCCAAAGCCAATACGAACAAAATCATTACCTTTACTAAGGTACGCGTACCTACAACCACTGATGCACACGGAATACACTGAATCATCTTTGATTATATATACTTTTTATTGATGTTTACTATGCATTGCTAAGATATTATCATTCAGGTTCTACAATTTTAGCAGGCAACTAAATTTACAAAGAGAATTCACTTTAGATTATTTTAAAATTGATACACGTAAAAGAGAATTGCAACAACAGAACAAAATAGCAGTATGTTTAATAAATGTTGTCCTTTGATGTCTTCAATATCAGAATTACAGTTTATGAGATTTGCTGTGCTATAGCATATAATATCAAAGACATTTCGTGATCTACTTCGCTCGTTCACAAGCGTTTGGGACTGGCTTATAACACGCTTCAGCACCTGAATCTGTTGTCTCATCATTTGTATCTCCATGTCATCCTCCAGTGACGAGATGATATGCAACTGAATCAGAGTTGAATCTCTTGCAGATCGCAGAAGATCAAACTGCATTGTTTTTGTATCATCTCGCACGTCATCAGTTCTGTCAAGTTTCGTTTCGATCTCTCTGCATTCGCAGAGAAGAGACTCAATTTGTTGCCTCAGTTTCATCTTTGCAATCTGAGTGTCATCACTTTCGTGGTAATGATCACCTATTGTTTCTACATGGGGTTCTGCAGCTGGGCTACAGGTTCTGTACGAAGTGTCTGTTTCGTAATCCTCCGAATCAACGAATCCTGTTGTTTCATCCCTGATGTCCGTAGAAACCATTCCGTTGGTTCTTAATGGCAGATCTTGCACAATGGGTCTTAACTCAGCTAAACACGGCGTATTTACCGGTTCTTGAATAGTTGGTACCAAAACGTCTGTAGTGATGCTCCTTGCCACTTCTCTATTTCTTTGATTTTCTTTGCAAGTAAATTCTTCTTCTAAGGAGGATATGTCTCTCTTAAATTTACACTGATTTGTGCGTGGTGCTTTCTTCGATTTGGGCGTTTTTATTTCAGCTCGATAAGAATGTCTGGTTGATGTGCCAGCTTTTTGCACTCCGGAAGGTTTCCTTCGTGATTTAGTTTCGGCAGGATTATTTTCAATGGAGCGCTTGCTGAAAGTCGACCCAACATCCGTCACCCTGTCATAACAGTTGGGTCTATTTTGTTCTGTTGAAATATTGTCCTCGGAGCTCTGTTCATCACATCTACTTGAATTTATTTTCGTTTTTTGCGGATACTTATTTTTAGATTTAACAGTTTTTCTTGCTCGGTTTTTGTCCCTTTTTTCGATTGAACATTTTCCACGACTCAATTCGGTAATTCTTGATTCTGAAAAACAAATAGTATAATCATTGTCTCATTCTGAACCACAAGTTAATGTCACCGGTAACCTTTTTCGTTTCTACACACGATATTTACAGGTAGACTTGTTTGCTTACCTTCAACAACTCTTGCTTCTTCGGTTTTAGACTTAGTCGGGAATTCTTTGATTTTGCAACTGGAAGTTACTTTGCTGCACTTTTTGCTGCTTCCTTGCCTGAAAGTAGATGTTTCGGGGTAACTCAAGAACCTTTGAGCGAATAAAAGTTCGACCGAAGCAGTACTTTTTAAAGCGATAACCCTCCTCTCACACATTTTGAATGGCTCCAGTTAAAGTTAAGTAGCGCGTGTTCTGAATAAGATCTGTACTTCTGGACAATTAGTTGCGGGATACAATTCAACGGAAGTATGTGAAAAGTCAGACTTATTCTGACTTTTTAATCAATCAATCAATCCTTTTCTGTTAATATTACGTACAATTTTTTTCTCATTTTCGTAAGCATCAGCAACATTTCGCACTTACGTTTGAGCCGCAGACAACGGAATCCACGCTGTATTTTCACCAATATTTAGTATTTCTTCCACGTCTTCTACACTTGTCTCCTGCCTATAGGAAGTACAAAATCACTTATAACTCCTACCAAGATATCCAATTATATAAAACTGTGTCATTTGAGACGTCTTATCTTGATCACATGGTTTTACTCTTAAAGTAAAGAAAGACTGAAGAGCACATCAGGTGATCTTTTTTGTTGATGTCACTTTTCGTTTTATAGTTTGTTTGTAATTGGGCGCTTTTTTATGTTCTTGATTTAGATTTTGGTTGTCGGTGAACACTTAAAAAACCACCTACAACAATTTTAACTTGCTGTTCAACCACCCACAATTGATGCTACTACACTCGGATGTTGAAGACGAATGCACAAAACATTGTCACTCATCATTTTATGAGTCACGCTTGTTTGTCCAGAAGATAAGAAAACGTAAACACAACGTTGCGGACTGAGAAATGCAAGTATTTACGCGAGGACAAATCTTGGCAAGACATCTGTCACAAATGAAAGTATACACAAGCGATGTGTTTATGTTTCACTTTTTAGAAATAAAATTATTTTCTAAATAATTCCTTTTGCTTTTTGACAAAATGGAAACTCTGTCGCGTCTGTGAAAGCAATCATTCACAATATGAAATACACCACACATATGTATTTGTGATGTCTTACCTGACATTTAAGCGGCAACCATCCGTATCGTCATTCTGGTTCTTCATGCGTGAATGGCGCATCGCCTCTTCAGGTCTTGCTTGGACCGCAAGGTCTATCATTTTTCTCTGGAAATTAAAGCCACTTAAGTAACAATTCACTCACAGAACCATGTCCAAATCAGTTGATAATGACCTTTAGACACCACTTGCACAAACAATGCTCATATTTTGTACAATTTAAACGAATTACAAGAGTTATTTCTCTAAATGGTAGTCGTACTAAATTTTATTTCAGAATGGTACATTTTTTATATACACAGGTTCTACTGATGGGCATCGCAAAGAAATATAAAAAAGTTTGTTCATCTTGTTTTCTTTTTTTGATTTCAAACAAATTTATATTAACCGTAAAGACACAGCAATTTTGACAACATGAATACTATTGGTTTGACAATATTTCTTTACCAACATGTGAATTCACTGCAATTTGCAATAAATGTATTTTTTCTTAAACTGCAAACTAATTATACCCAACTTCGTGACACCGCGAATATAAACACATAATTAAGCGAGAAAAAATAAAAACTTAGTACTTACCGACGAATACTGGTCGTATTTTTCTTCAGAAGAAATGAAACAAAAAATTTAAAAACAGCATCGACCCGAAGCAATTTATTCGAGATGCGCGAATGAACTTTTCACCCTCTGCACGAATATATCTACCAGGCGCTCTATTGTTTCGCGTGGACGTGCCTGGACTTGCACGCTCGCACCCCATTCCTGCACAGACCTGTCCCCCGGTCAGCACAGCATCACTGCTGCTGCAACATTACCCTTATGTAACATCACGTACTACCAAAGAAGACAAACGTATTTCTTTTAAACTTCACTTTGACATCGTTATTACAGGATATTTTAGGATATAAATCTGTACTCTAAGCATATTTTAAAATCTGCTCCGTACTTTTAATAATTTTTAGTCATTCACATCTGAGGAAAAATTCACAAAGTAAATGTTCACGTTTTACAACACTCGTCACGTTCGTTGAATTTCTCTGATCCCCCGTTTTACACACAATTTAATGCCTTCATTCTATTGGTATCTTTTATATTTTTTACCATCTTACAGTGTTTAATTTAAGAATTACTGCCTACACGCCACCTCGGGCGAGTAACAGCAAAATCTACTTGCCCGGATCACCTTATAATTTCAGGGAAAAAATCATAAAAAACAGTAATTATTGTAATATTATATTATAATATCTCTATCTGTAATTCATCAATCTGTATGTTATTGATCAGTTATATTTGTGTTAATATTTAGCAATTCTTTCAAATATTGATTGCATCTGCTTCTGCTGGAAAATTTCATCAACAGAAACTACCACTAGATGGCCCAACTAACCAGACCAGGCTAGTACTTCTGAATTCAACTCGCCCATAGAGAAATTGACTCACCACGGGCGAGTGTTAAATTATACACTGTCTTAAAATAATTCTCAGTTTCCCAAAGAATTAAGAAAACTGACGCTATAGTACTTACCTACCCCAAGTTTTAACACAATAATGCTTACCAGCATTGTGTCGAGCTACATCTGATTATATGATTTAATTACCCATAACTTTACTTTATATGTACGTATATGAACAGATAAATTGATGAAGATAAAGAGTTAAAGAGAGATAACGCGATGAAACAATATGGAGATGAAGAGTGAGATGAGAGACGAAGAGATGACTGGGGTCCGAAAACATATCCAGCCAATCTACAAAGAACCAAATCTCGGGAAGGAGGAGGAGGGGGAAGGATTGTGAGTCAAAAAAATTAAAGTTGCTCAGAATGTCCTGGAACACATTTGGTTATGGAATTTTAAAATTCGATGAAAGTGTGAACATTGGAAAATGTTTGTAACTGTCCACAACCAACCGGACGGACGGACACCATAGTGAGCGGAAGAGTCGCGCCTCTCTTGAGACGACGCGACCAATAAGACCTACTTTTTCTGAAACTTGTGTATTTCTAGCAATCCGGAGGTGAACTAACATGCCGTGAGTGAAATCGCTGCACACTGTTTTACAAGTAAAACTGTATTACCCAATAAATCGGAAAATTGTTTTTTTTCTTCTGATAAACTCAGAACAAGAATCATCAAATTATTTACATAGATTTCGTCATTTTGGGGCATGTAACTAACTCCTACCATCAATCGAAGTAAGATTACGAATTCAATTGCTCCATCCCGATAGCAGCATACTATGCAAAAATTGAAACTGGATACGATCCTGCTTTATAATTAAAATTGACATGCAAGAAGCGGGTCAATTCTGACGGCTACCACTATGCCTTTCAAGGCAAAAGAATAACAAATGTGCCATTTGTCTGTTGGGGATTACGCGTTGAAAAATTAGTTAAATGTAAACTCAAAACTAGGGTAAAACGATTACAACGATGTCTAGCAACCGGTAACTAGAATGGGTTTGGCAGCAATGCTGACTGCCAAAAGGTGAGCAGGTATCACACTCAGTGAATGTGATGAATGTGTTGTGTACAGTCAACAGGGATATCGGTGTACCCCAAAAAAGGTCTAAGGAGTAATATCATCCAAAAATTGGAAAAAAAACCCCACAAACCATCACTACAGTTTTGGGTGTGTGTATATTTTTACCAGCGGGCCAGTGTACCCCCCACCCTGTCCAATGCCCCCCTCCACCGCCAGGACCAGGACAGGGTACCTCCCGCCCAGTTTTAAAAGTTTTTTTAATGTTTATAATAATTTATTATTTCTATAAAACGATTATAATCCGTGTAGTTTTAAAAGTTACTTACCCTGCTTGAGACTCGTGACTTCTTATTCGATTGCTTACACTCTTTGTCGGAGATTCAAGCGACTCTGGCGGACACTCAACAGATTTAATTACGTGATGTTTGTCTGAAAATACAAAGTTTCATAAGGTGAGAATCGAGAGAATGCCTTTGAACATGGGTATGGGCAGATAATTTTGATCTCCGGTGTAACGTTATCAGAAATCCCACGTTTTCGGGATTTCAGAAACCCCCTTCTCTTTGTGATGGATTATTGGTATTGTGATATGATATTGCATTTCGTAACTGTGGCAGACGAACTTTTTACAGGCGAGATTTGAAAGTGACAGATGTTTCCTACCAAAACCTTTAATATTTATAGGCAAGTTTTTTTAAAGGCAACTTTACAGGGAACTTCAAAGTCACTTATAAATATCAATGGTTTCAATAGGAAAGCGTCTGTAACTTTCAAATCTCACCTGTAAAATTCATCTGTTACCATAACGAAATGCAAATACTGATAATCCATCACAAATGTAGGGTGAGAGGTTCCTGAAATCAAGCTTATTACGCCCCGACGGAAATAAGAGCAACTCACTTTTTGAGAGCGATTTCTGACGCACATCTTGAAATCCTGATCTACCAACAGATTTCCACCGTTCTGTAGTGAAAGCTGACTTTTCTTCCCCTTTCCTGGCCGCCCATTGCCTCCAGTGATTAGCACACTTCTGAACGACCTGCCATGTTTTGTATGCATACTGAAATTAAATAACGTTCCTTTCAGTTGCATTCTACTTGTTTATATTCCTTGATTTTAGTAACCCAAATTTGGAGCAATTGTAATTCTTCATAAATTGTTACCATTGCAAGCCAGATATGACATCTTGCTCCCCATTAATGGGTGATAAACTGCATTCATTGAACATGCATTAATTTGATACTAATTCCCTTACCTGTGCGCCTTGCTTTATCGCTACTTTCTGGCGAATATTGGCCATATCTGTCGCAACTGTCAACCATTTTGCTGTCCCTTGACACAGCAGGAACATTCGGTGCTTCTCCATGGCAATGTCATATCTTAATTTCTTTCGCTTTCGTTCTTGTGAATATTTAAACCAGCTCACTAAAGTCTGATCAACAAATGATTTTACTTGAATAATAATATATTAATGATATTCTACCTTCAGAAATATGCTTCAATTTGTAGAAAAAAAGAGATGTACATATTCATGTTACCTTCCTTTGTAACGTTAAACTCCAATGCCATAGAGCCACATAGCTCTTATTCATTGACTCACGTTGTTGATTTAGCGACATTTTCCACTGATAGAAAAATTTTGCCGTAAGCCGTGTATTATGAAACCACATGCACTGTCGATTCAACAACTGAAAACAAGGATGCTTGCCAGCATTGCGATGCTCTCGATCTGATTGTGTGATTTAATTATAACTTTGCTTTAGGTTAGTAGATGAAGAGATAAGGTGATTAAGAAATAGAGTTAGAGAGAGATAATGAGATGAAACAATACCGAGATGAAGAATGAAATGTGAGATCTTGAAACATATTCCAGTTTTAGAATTTTGGACATGTGATGAAACTTCGAAAATTGGATTTGTTTTTTGTCTGACTAAAACATATTAAAACAAGAAAGTCCTCCTGCGTAAACGCAAGAGGCATGCCGCCCGCCGTGTAGTAAGTGCTCGCTCTGCTGTCCTATCCCGGGGGGAGGGGGGTACCCCATCCCTGGCCATGTGATGAAATTTCGAAAATTGGATTTTTTTTATGACTAAAAACATCCTGCCATCCATGGCAGGGGGGGGGGGACCTTACCCGGGGGGGGGGGGGCATCCCTGGAACAGACACACCCTTGTGAAAACATAACCTCCCGTCGTACTACGATAATGAAATGATTGCTAAATGTTCAATACAATTATCACCAATCGGCTGATTTAAAAACACGAATTACCCACCATACCTGTTTTCTCAGGCTCATTCGAGTGTATGCAACCCACTTTTTGAAAACTTTGAACAATAAAGTTCCCTGGAAATGAGCAAGTGCCTTTTTCACTTCCATTTTCTCGACAGCCGATTCATTAGTTTTCTGTCTCCAAGTATTAAAGGCACATCTGACTTTCACTGCAACGTAGAAACATGCTGGGTACGTCAAACAACTAAAATATAAGACTGTAAGAACTTAAACCAATGATTTTTTCTATAAATACTTACCTGCATCAAGTACTGCTTTTGCACATTGCAGTTGTTCGTTCCTATGGAAAAGTTTGTTCATCCTATAAATGGTGTAACTATGCCACTGTCGCAACGCCTAAAATATGAAGCCGAATCCTAATTACTGTGGAAACTGAAACTGATAATATTCTCCGGTTAAGCATTTCTGCATTTTTTTTTTGTCAACAATCCTCCTTTTGCAGACTTTGGTGCTGTTCCCCCACCGGACAAGGTTTGCTCACTATTTTAACCAACAGTGGAACCCTTTTTCGCGATCAATAATTGACAAGAACTTGTTGGCCGTAAAGAGAGGTGACCGCCCAATGGAACATTAAATATGATAGGCATCAATAGAACTCGTACATCTCCCTTTCTGGTATTAAAGGGAGATGGCCTCTTAATCGAGTGACTTGACTTTGCGTACTTTCTTCTTGAGGAGATCATCGTGATGAGACACTGCTGCAAGTATTTTTGTCTTTTCCTCCATGGCTTCTCTCACGTGACACTTCCAAATGCTTAAGTACCTTCTGTTAACATATAAAAGTTAAACCATTAACTTTGTTAATCACTGATTTAAATCATTTAAAGAAAAAACACATATATTTATTCGAACCTATCATTTTCTAAGTTAAAGTAATAACTACCCTATTACATTGCAGACCCAATGAAAGATCCAAGTTACTGCGAAATATTACTTTTGAATTGCTTTCAAACAAGAATGCCTACCAGCATTGTGTCACACCTGCACTTCAGTTATAGTGATATCAAATACTAAGTTTAATATTCAATCTGTTTTTAGCATTCAAATATCTGCTTCTTAGCATATGTGATGTCATTTAGCACTTGTGGTGTCATTAAGATTGAGACCCATCTAGTGTTCATTTTTTGAAATCAGAGCCACCTGGTGTCATATTTTAAATTAGCTTTTCTGTCTACAAACAAGCAACCAACCAACCAACCAACCAAACAGACCACATAGTGAGAAGATAAGTCGCTCTGCTGTTCATCAGCAGGAGCGACTAAAAATACACGTACCTTTTTAAATTAACGCATTTTACAATCCACTTTCTCTCAGCTATTTGATACACTTCTTTCATCCATTTGTTGTAATGTTTCCAAGCTACTAACGTCCGTAAGAGAATAACCTGACCATAGTGTCTGGAAGCCAGTTCATATTTCGCTACTTTCATTCGTCTCTTGTTTGTGTACTGCACAAAAAAATTTGAAGCATCATTTAGGAGGTGGCGAATCAGCTGATTTGTTTATCAGTGACGGCATTTTATGTGCCAGCATGCGAATGTCAACGCCCTAATGTCATCTTTTTATTTGTATCAAATCACGTAAATCATTTGAAGCCACTTGTTACTTACATTTATCCATACTTCCCAAGTTTTTTTCAAACGTTTCAGATAGTTGTATCTCACTGCCTTGTGTTCATTTTCATACCTGAAATAAAAACATGAACACTTCATTCTTTTAACTTATTCCAGCATACACGCTACTTAAAAATTCCATTCAGTTGACACCAAATTTGGAAAACTATAAAACAACCTTGTCCTGACATCCTGGATGTAATCCATCCACTGATGCAAATATTTCTTCATCTGTACCAGTTTGTAATGTTCACAAGCAATACTCTGCAAAAATCATTGAACGTTGTTTCCATTGTTACAGCCTAAATATTTAGTGTGGCGAAAGAAAACAGGCATTATTTATTTGATCTAAAGCGGGACGGCCGAAACATTTTAAAAGGTACATGCCTCCTTCGCTGCCATTTCCAAAGCTTCTTCCGTCATTCCTTTCCATTTGAAAAATGTACGTTTTGTTACAGATTCGTTGTGATAAAGAATTGCCTGAAATAAAGAAAAGAAGTTTCCGATGTACAAGTTGAAAGCAGTCAATAGTATCAGGTCTGAACTGATGTGTACGTACCATTCTTTCCATCATTCTGTGATCCTGACTTGCTCGGTAAGCATCTTGCCATTTGTAGAAGTATTTCCCCTGAGTGTTCTCTCTAGGATAAATACCAAAAATATACTTTAAGCGATTTCATTTCTTAAAATTTCTTGTGAAATGTTAATAATTTTGCTGAATGTACCCGTAGAAAGTTGTGGCCATGTTATGGAGCTCC
Organism: Haplosyllis leylae; assembly: GCA_038406175.1. Classification (NCBI taxonomy): domain Eukaryota; kingdom Metazoa; phylum Annelida; class Polychaeta; order Phyllodocida; family Syllidae; genus Haplosyllis; species Haplosyllis leylae. The sequence goes on along the minus strand of JBCAUG010675660.1, from coordinate 433 downwards.
TCCTTTCTGATTTGTAAATCCACAAATAGGCGCCACTTGTTCATGCATTTAGGGACAATGCGCATGTAAAAATGCGTATCGGCAACAGCATATTGGTCCTGAAGAACGACAAATTATCTAAACATTTCAAACTGATTCCTTCCCATGATTCTATCAATTAAAGTGCTTTAAATACCAACCTTTCTGTGACTTCTCCATCCGACGTAAGTTATCCACTTCTGTAAATATTTTCTCAATGTGACTTCCCTGCATGAAATGTGCGCAAATTTTAATGTCAAAATTCATCTATTAGTTTCCTTATATTACAGAGTTGTGAGAATTCGATTATATTTTAAAATGTTCTAAAATATAACTTGTAAAAATAGCCCTGTGACGGGCTGAGGTGGTTTAAGTTAAAAAGATGTCAAATTGTCAAAAAGATGTCAAATGTCAA
>JBCAUG010675550.1:0-13699 GCA_038406175.1 Haplosyllis leylae | reverse complement strand
CCCAAATTGCCGAAAAGAAGTTGCCATGCGCTATGCTATAAGGTGGTTTAAGTGTAAACTTAAACCACCTAAAAATTGGAAGAAGAGAAATTGTCGATGCAAGATGAAATATTTGCGCTGAAAGGCTATGCTCAAGTAAGCGATAAGAAGATCACCAATCTAGAAAGCCGTACAACTGATTTAACTGCAAGAAGTATGCGCAACAACGTATTAATACAGGGCATCCCAGAGCACTCCAATTCATCCACTAAAGAAGACTGCAAAGAAAAAGCATTAACATTTATGAGAGACCTAATGTTAATGGAAGTAGATGATGATGAGGTAATAGTTGCTCATAGAATTGGCTCTCTAAAAAATTTGTCTAAACCTAGACAAATAGTGGTTAAATGCAGCTACCGATTGAGAAACAGGTTTTTTGCTTTTGCCAAAAACCTTAAAGATCGGAAGAACAAACTTGGTGATTATTATAGAGTGAATGCACAGTTACCAGAGCCGCTTCTAACACAGGAAAGAGAGAAAAGGGACAAAATCGCAGCAGTTTAGAAAATGAACGCAACCCTGGAGGAATCCAAGCGAATTAAAGTTGAAGTGAAACGTGGAATGGTGCACTTAAATGGGAAGCTGCAAAGGAAATTTGTGACCCCCCCCAACTGTAATGGATATGGTGAACATATCACTTGAAGATCAAGCCAAAATTGATGGTATTGATCTGGTTGAATCTGCCACAATATCGGATAGAAGCAGCCTATTTACAGGATATGCAGCGAGAGTCTCAAATACCACACAAGTCAAATTGGCATATAAAAAGGCAAAACAGATTGCCCCAGAAGCAGATCACATTATCATGGCCTACTCAGTGAAGCAATATAACGGTTACCATGACTGTGGGGAACATGCAGCTGGGAAGCAAATTGCTTCCATCATCGCCGAGCATAATCTCCTAGACACAGTTGTATTCGTCTCCAGGGTCTATGGAGGTCTTCACCTCGGACCCAAGCGTTATCTGCACATTGAGAAGGTTGCCAGAGAAGCTATTAACAATTTACAGATGAAGATATAATCCACTGTGACTTTCAAGGCTTGAACTTTAAAGTAAATATAAAATAAAAGCTATTGCAACATAGGATAATATTCTCAGCAAGCCGATGCTAGCACAGTGCAGGCTGGTAGTACAGCATAGTGACTTTAAAACGATTTTCACCGCAACAACAAGTGTGCATCGCCAATCAAATTCTTTGGATTTAAAGTACGTATGAACCTATATTTTAATAAATTAGTACAAAGTCAATGTAAGTCAAAAATCATGGGGCATGAGGCATTTAGTATAAAAGAGTATGGATAAGCTCACATTTGTTAGTAATAATGTTTGTGGTATTATAAACTATGAAAAAAGGCGAGATTGTTTCTATCAATACCGTATTAAGAATTTTGATGTTATTTTATTACAAGAGACTCATCTACAAAAGAGCAATGAATTTACTTGTAATACTCAGTGGGGCTCAAAAATCTGGTACTCGCATGGAACTAGTTCATCTAAAGGCGTTGCAATTCTGGTACTCGCATGGAACTAGTTCATCTAAAGGCGTTGCAATTCTATTTAAGAGATCCCTTAGTTACACAGTGCACAATGTGATTTCTGATCATGAGGGTCGGTATATCTTACTGTATGTAACCTACAACAATAAGAAACTTCTTATTGCTAACGTCTACGCCCCTAATACAGACAATCCAATGTTCTTTCAAAAACTCTTTCAAGATATTGGTAGATTTTCCCCAGATTTTTATATCATTGGTGGTGATTTCAATTTAGTAATGGATTTAGATACTGATAAACAAAGGGGAAAGTGCACAACCAACACTAAAGCAAGAGACCAAGTTAAAAAGGCCATGCGCTCTCTTGAGTTAGTTGAAATATGGAGAGTAATGAACCAAACCAGTTTTGAATTCACATGGCGACGTTTAAGACCCACTCCTATATTTGTTAGACTAGATTTTTTCCTAGTCAGCAGGACATTGACTCAAATGGTTGAAGAATGTTCAATTCAACCAGGTTTTAAGACCGACCACTCATTGGTCCACTTAAAAATCATCTTTGACTTTGCGCCAAGAGGTCCTGGATACTGGAAGCTTAATTTAGCTCTACTCAATGATGCAGGCTACATAGATAAAATTAACAATCTCATTGATATTGAGCTTAATCAAAATTATTCATCCAGAAAGCTAACTTGGGAGATGGTTAAACTTAGCACGAAAGGTTCCACAATACAATATTCAGCAAGGAAAAAGAAAGCCGAAAACAATGAAATATTAGCTCTTCAAAAGAAACTCAAAGAAAAGCAAAATTTGCTTCCAGGCGCAATACCCTTGATACAGGAAAACCTGGAACATCATATATTTCAAATAAGACAAGATATCAATAAAATTACAGCTGAAAAAGCAATGGGGGCAGTTATTAGAAGTAGGGCGAAATGGGAATTATTCGCTGATAAACCAAGCAAATATTTCCTTAATCTTGAGAAAAAGAACTATATAAAAAAACAATATATCATCTACAACTGGATTCTGGGAGAATCACAACCGATCCTAAGGAAATATTAGATGCCCAAAAGGATTTTTATCAAAAACTTTACTGCTCTAGTATTACACCAAACTTAGAGTACATTAAGGACCTTACTGCTCCACAGATTTCTAAAGACACTCATGACATCCTTGAATCGCCTATTACATTGCAAGAACTTGAAAGCGCAATGCAAGCCCTATCAAATAGGAAAACTCCTTCAACTGATGGACTGCCAATTGATTGGTATAAAACTTTTTGGCCCAAAATTAAGGATTTATTATTTGAGGTCTATCAAGAGGTAGTTGAATCTGGAATATTTCATGTCACTGCACGCCAAGGCATTATCTCTCTTTTAGAGAAGCCCGGTAAACCTGATTTACTATTAAAATCGTGGAGACCACTGACTCTTTTGAACACTGATTACAAATTATTCTCAAAAATCTTAGCAACGCGTCTGCATGATGCTCTATCTACAGTGATACAGTCATCACAAACTGGTTTTTTGAAGGGAAGATATATGTCAGAAAATATTATGAAATTATTAAATCTCTTCGAATACTGTAATAGGCAGCATGAATCAGCGGTAATTATTAGTATTGATTTTGAGAAAGCATTTGACAAATTAGAATTCAACGCGGCTCTAGCTTCATTACAACTGTTTGGCATTGGCCCAAAATTTATTCAATATATTAAGATTTTGTACAACCAAGCCACTAGCACTGTGATAAACAACGGAGTATGGTCAGATTGGTTTTCCCCCACCAGAGGAGTACGACAAGGAGACCCCATCTGTTCCTTAATTTTTGTCACAGCTGCGGAGGTATTAGGCTTAAAAATAAGAGCAAATATTAATATTGCGGGCATTGATATGAATGGAACTCCATTGCTTAGTGGACAATATGCAGATGATACTTGGTTAGCTCTGGAACCCAATGAGCAAAATATCAACTGTGCATTACAGGAACTACAAAATTTTGCTGAATTCTCTGGATTGACAATTAACTTTCAAAAATCGGTGGCAATTATAGTTGGCCCTTTACGCAATTCGGATGCCAAGTTCTATACACTAAAGCCACTGTTTTGGTCGGATGGTCCTATTAAAATGCTTGGAGTAAAACTCCACCCTGATCCAGAAATTCTATATAAAACTAACTTTGAAAGCGCGCTAGTGAAAGTTGAATCAATCTTGCAAAACTAGTCACATCGTGCTCTTTCTATCCCAGGTAAAATAACTGTGATAAACTCTCTAGTAGCTTCAACATTGGTCCATAAATTCATGTCCTTACCTACCCCAAAAGATGAGTTTTTTCGAAAGTATAGAAGCATAATATTAGAATTCTTATGGCCAGGCAGGAAACCTAGAATTCGGTATTCAAAGCTAGTGCAAGATTACATAAATGGAGGCCTTAAACTGATCGATTTGGTTGCAAAAAACCATGCTTTAAAAGCAGCATGGATAACTAGATGGAATAGTAAGCTTAGGCTTAAGGATATATCGTGGTGCTATGTGAACCTCCCTATACGAAATGAAATGATATGGAAATGTAATCTGTCCCCGGAGGACATTAAAAAGTTACTACCTAAAGATAGTATGGACATGGGAATAAATTTGTTATATTCATGGTCCATGTTTAGATTCACAAGTGATCTTGACTGGAGACAATTTTATGATACACCTATCTGGCTCAATTCTATGATCCGCAGAGCAGATACTCCATACTGTAATCTATCATTGATTAATTCTAATGTTTGGTCCCTTGCTAACCTTTGGAATTTTGCAACTAGGAAGTTTTACACATTTAATGAATTTACGGAACAGTATGGCTCTGAAAACTCCATTGATTTCCTGCTGTACTCCTCAATATTAGCAGCGATACCGGTAGTATGGAAGCATCAATTAAAATTGACTGATTGCGATAATATGTTGATGGTATCCCAAACCAAACAAAATTCTATCTTAGATTATTCTACTAAGTTTTTATATTGGGAGTTCATTCAAACTAGAATACATTATACTGATGCCACTTGTTTTCTCTGGGCAACGGAGTTAAATATCGATCCCACATATCTAGGCACAATGTGGGAAGATATTCTACAAAAATCTAGATCCATTACAAACATGGCTAAACTCAGATACCTACAATTTAAAATTTTAAGTAGAACTATTACTACCAATACCATGAGAGCCAAATGGGATAGATCCATTACAAAATTATGCACTTTCTGCAAGCAACAACCAGAAACTATTGTACATTTATTTGTAAAGTGTGACAAGGTACAACCTTTATGGAAAGCCTTACAACAATGGATTGTCCGTTTTTACTCATTGCCAGCTGTTGTTTTCTCTCCTGAAATGATAATTCTTAACAACTATTCGGGCCAAAACAAGTCTTTTATAAATACTATTATTATAGTTATGAAACAGTATTTGTATTCTACTAAATGTAAACAACAAAATGTATCCTTTATATCATATTTGGCAATGCTAGATTACTGGTATAACCTTGAACGTACTGCCTCTTTTCAATCAAACAAGATGCACATATTTCAGAAAAAATGGAAATGTTACACAAAGTAGAATTAGAACAATACAAATCTGAAAATTATTGTATTTACAATCCGCTATCTCATGTTAAAGACTGATGGGTAGTTTCGTATATAACTGGACAAAAAGTTGACTGCCTCATGCCCCCCGGAATTAACGTCTTTTGTAACCTCGATTTTTATTGTATTAAAATTTATAATAAAAAACATTTATAAAATAAAATTAAAAAAAAAAAAGAATCCGATCATGTTAAGCAGGTGTTTATTGTAGCCTAACCTTTCGATATTGCTGCACCTGCTCATTATTGCTGAGTGTTCGTTGTAACCGAACTCATTGTAAGCGGGAACCAATATCAATTTTGTGTAGATTAGCTACGTCTTTCTTGAAACATTGAAATATGTCAATTTCTTCACATATTCCATTTGAAACATATTTTATGCAACAGATATACTGACTGCTTAGCCTTCAGCGAAGCAGGTTTTACTGCACTACCGTTAAATTGATTGTCAATGTCATGAATCCCATTTGTTGCTCAAAGTTTTTTTCTGGACGAAAAAGGAAAATCATCAACACCGAGGCCACCTGATGGTCATTGGGTAGGGGGCTTGTAAGCGCTCAGGGTGAACGAAACTGATCGAGTTCTATCTGCAGCCAAGTAAACAGCAATATTTTCTCTCCAAAGAGGAGCTTGCTTGAACCCGAGTTTGACAACATGATTACAGTCTAGTCTCTTAGTTTCTTAGAGACGTAGTATCGTATTGTATGACATAAGTTTCACTTCTATGAATGTGGGATCGAGGCACCAGAGGTGTTTTCTTTTGATCTGATAAATAACATGAAAGTGGGCGAACACTTTGAAAAAATAAATAGCAAAATGGTATCGCCGCCAAAGACGTGTCCTGTGGCACCTGCGATTAGTTATTTTGTCAGTTCAGAAGTACTTGTGAGCGAACAAATTCAAAAGAAATGAATAACACTATTTTACCTGGGGTTACACCATTGTAAATGTACAAAATATGTTCATATTTTGTGGGTACACGGCCATGTCTTGTTGGTTCAAGGAAGTGCTGACACCTGCAATCAACTCTCACAAACTTTTCCCTTTGCAACTCCGCATGTAATGTGTCACAGCGACATGAATTATTCAAAGTGAGGGAAAAGGCAGGCCAAAAATAAATAGGAATAAAGTGCTTCTTCCTTTTTTCCTTGCTAGGCTTTCATCTGCTCGAAGAAGAAATTGTTTATATAAATATTTTATTTGATGGAATAATTGATCCAATAGATGCTCTGTATCTCTCTTTTGTTTCTTCTCCAGAACGACATTTTAGAATAGAATTATAGATTTTCCCTTCTCGAGGCTTCTATTTTCAGCAATAAACATATATGTTTTTTCTGCCTGTCAATACACGTAATGACATTTGTAGTATTACCGATTTCGCATCAATTAAGGGCACGCCCATGACTTGCTTCTCTCCTTCTTTATGGTTAACAGAGATCACATCTCTGTCTGACTGGTTTACGTGCCAAAATCTTTACCGCAAACAAGAAACCACATCCCATGATTTCAGGATTCAAGATAACAGGCATTCCAAGTTCAATAACATCATTACCGCACACACAACCAACACAACGGCACATGATCATACTCACTCCTCTAATCCTGAATCAAAATTCCCCTTCCATGCACACAGCTTCAAATGATTTTTGCATGACACTCGAAACAGGAACAATCCCTAAGTTCCGATCACGAGATACCAGATGGACACCTCAATCCAAAAGGCAATTGTGTGAAGCTGACATAATTCACACTGTCAGGGTCTCACTGACATAATGTAATCCGATCAAACGCAAAGAAATTCATGGATGATGAATTGCCATAACAACAAGTGTTCATTCTTCAGGAAAGCCTCCGTTTACTGATTTAAAAGCCAACTTGGTTAGGTAAATGTTGAGACGTACAAGACGTGTAAATTATTTATTTTGCCCCAAATTATCCCAAGGCTGTGCTGTCTCTTGGTGTAAGAAACTAAGGTACTGAACCACTGCACCCAAAAAGTCGAATCCTTAAGGACAATTAAAACTCTCAACATTTTTAGCCAAAAAATAATCACCCAAATAAATTGCAAAAGACCTATTAGCGTAATGTTACATGATTGAATTTTCCATTTATGTGTGTACTTTCGTGTCATTAAGTTTTCAATTTGGATGTTAAAGGGAAAAAGATGCCGCTTTAATCTCATCAAAACTCCGCGGAATGCTTCAGAGACCAGAGTATCATTTGCGCATGCAGAGTACCGAGGCAACATAAGCCGAACAATAATGAAAAACATCCTTCATTTGACAACAAAACGAGTTACGAATCTGTCAAGTCGAGTGATCCTCATGTTCACTCATGCACATTTAACAATGAATAATGCTTCAATTATTCCTCTATTCTTCCCAATTTAAACGAGATTAACGTGTGCATTTTTGTCAACACCCTCCTATCCTGTCCTTCGGTATTTCCCTTATTGCTGGTGCATGCCATGGGGGAAGGTTCTCATTCACTACACACTTAAATTTTAAAAGCTCATTTCCTTCCATTTTCCAACCTTCCATTATCCCAAGCACGTCTTGCCTAACATTATCCCAAGCACGTCTTGCCTAAAACGCCATTGAAATTATTGTTTGATTTTAAAAGAAGGTAGTGTCTAATAACACTCAATTATCCACAGGTGAGAACATAAAAGAGGGTTGTATTAGGCCATATTTCAGCAAGAACTTATCTCTCATGGGTAAAGCTCCAAATACAAAACTTTCAGGTTTGAGTTTTGATACTAATTTTAGGGGCTCCAGACAACCAGTGTTGAATGACACTGTAGGTTTCTCTGTTCTCCATTTAAAGTCTCACATCAGTGAAGAAGGCCGTGACTAAAATGGAGATCCAAAGGTAGTGGAGGGTTGCAGTAACGTTCACTTGGTCGAGCACGAGGGCAAAAAGTAATGCAAAATGTACTGTTGAAAAGCACCTTTGAGTCCCAACATGCTGTGAATAGATAATGCGAATCGCAGTCAAATTTAGTCAACCTTGTTCCCAACATGAATTTTTTGTCCAGAATTTATTTCTGCTTTTGATTCTTATTTTTGTCACCCTTTAATCAGCCCAACTTCTGTCACCGCTTTAAAGTTTGGTACTTTTATTGAATTAAAATGCTAAAAATAGATTAATTAATTAATTACGCTCTACTTACATGAGTAATGTGCACTTGGATGAGCGGCCTATACCAAACAGCAGCAATAGGCACAATAAGACCTCCCAACAGAGTAACAGTATCGTTCCAAGCCATCTACAACATTTCATTCAGAGGCATTAATTTAATTGAAACCCTTTTAATGTTCGCATTAGAAATTCTACATTGGGACTAATTAAATTTTGGCAACGTTTCTGTGTTTTCAGATTGGAATGTAGATTTTACCACACGTTGAAGTTTCTATTTCACGGTGAAAAAGAAGACTTTTGGACCAAATGAGAAACACCTGCGACAAGTGCACCTACGTCTTTCTATCATATTTTTGTGTATAAATTCACCAGAAATTAATGTTCATACTGAGCAAATATTACCTTACTAAAAGGCCTAAATGTTAATGACTTTTGTTTGTTATTTTTGTCAATGAATCGAAAAATGTAGCTTGATGCAAACCTCCAGTAGCCGTATTCACGGGCGTTGTGAATGGCGTGAGACATGTCGACATTTTCCGCCTTCTTGTTGATTCCATTGACGGAAGTGAGTATTTTGGATGTGTTTTTCAGTGCATAATCCGTGAGATCGCGCAGCTCTTGTTTGAGAGTTCGGTTTAGTTTGTTGTGGCGCCGCCACATCAGTTTGAGTTCCTGCAAACGTTTGTCTATCGTATCGTTGATCGTTACTTGCATGTCATGGATCTGGAAAACAAAATACAAGAAATATACAGAATACAAGGAAAATTTTCGATTCTGTTGCTTTGCAATGACTGCCCGGCCAGCCACAACAATCGTGGAAAGTGCCTCTCTCATACACACACGCATTTCCATCCTAATTCACATTTCATCACACTTTTAGACACCAAAACCAACTTAATAAACATAAACTACGTTTAAATTCTCCACCTTTGTCGTTTAAACCTAAAATATTTACCAGTTACCATTACCATTGCATTCCACTTTCAGATTAAATCTATAATTCCTGTTGCCTTATTAATCTTTTTTTACCTTACAACATAATGTACTCATTGCAATTACGATCAATTTAGTAGAAATCTGCTCTTAACCCAATTTGCACCCTCGATTTACCTCAAGGGAAGCAAATGAGTGCAATCTTTACACCAGACTACTACTGCAACATCCCAGTAAATATTTAACTACTCATTCAGGTGGGAAAAGACAACCACAGGTTTCAGAAAGAAGGGATCGATATCAAGGGTAACATGCACCTAGGTTCATACTTCTCAGCCAAGCTGTTTTGCTTGGCTCCAAACTCTTCAAAAATACGTGGCTTACTAATGAATGGGTGACGGTTTCTAAAAACAAGCTTCTCGCTTGAAATGCTGAATACATGCAGGTCATTACCCTTCATATTTTACGTCTACCGGAAGTTACCGGAAGCTAAGTGTGAGCAGTTTCAAAAGAGAGGCATGCCTGGGCACCAAACGTTCTTTGGCGCTAGTATTTTCTCCACCTTGTTCTATCCCATGTTTGTTTTGAAACACTATCCTGTTGATCAAGGAACAAAATAAATTAGATCTGTGACGACCAATTAGTCTCTCTGGAATAAAGTCTAATGAAATGCACCCCAGTGATTGTACATTCCCGTACGTTAGGTGTTAAAGTGAATGGCGGCTTCCAGGGACGATCAAAGGAGCTTAGGCTTTCATAAGGACTCTCTTTTGCATGTCGAGTCAGTTCCTGGGGCCTCGACATGTGTAGAATGGGGCTCATCCATCTCAATCCAAAACTCACTCGAGGGACTTCCAGAGATTGTCTGTTCGCTGCGTTACGATCAAGTACGTTGGAAACAACACACCAGTGGTTTCACAGCTTTGTATTTGTGATCTAATCTACGCATGTATCTACTGGTACAGAATGTACCTAACACTGCTGGAAGGCAGGTAGGCGAAACATAACTGCAGGGTCCTCATGCAATTTACTCATTGCACTCTGTAAGGTTTAGCACCTTGTCAAACCGTTTATACTCAATTACCAGGAGTATAATAATACATAGAATTTAGATGAAGGTTAATTGCTTTTGTTAACTTGGCACAAATTCCTAGGTTTATTCACAAATAGAAGAGGTTCCATTGCAGAAATCCATTGTAACATTCATCCTTCCTTCATATTAGGCCACTGGGGTTTCAGAGTAACGCCCTTACATAGAGACATCAAAAATGAAGTGAAATAATTGTTCTGTTTACGGACGTAATTAAACAGTGGAGATTAAAAGCTGGCGATAATGGGTAATTTGTCTGATAGTTAACATCCCCGTCATTAATATCAGCCCAGATCCCACAACAAATGTAATATTTAGGCCATTACTTACTTCAAATAGTGTATGAAATAAAGTAATCATTTTAATGGGGCTTTTATTCAAACAAAACCCTGGAAGGCATGCTCTTCATTAATTTTCATTACAGCTTGCAGAATGCATCAATTATGCACACTTGAAAACCTTATTGGTTATTTTTATCATGCATTTTCTCCTTCTTGTCAATTTGCCATATTTACTCTTTTTTATCTAGATGCATTTCTTAGTACAAGGGGGTTTGTTAAGGTTTTAGCATCACTCATAAAGTGGATGAGTGAATTCTAAAATCCACTCATCCACACACCCATCTACTTGTTCACAATATTTATTATATTCACAAAACTTTTATGGGTATTAGTATGACATAAGTAAAGTTGACCAGTAATAAACATCAGGTAATACTAATTGAAATATTCAATATTTAGAATAAACTTTGGGGAAAAAAATATTCCAAGCTAACAATAAATTTGGTTTTGAGGAATCTGGACATGCTTGTGTGGATAAGTGATTTCCAAAATCTACTTGCTCACACTCATTTTAACTTGTTTGTGGACAAGTGGATGAGTGCTAATGAAATTCCTGAGTACTTCTTGGAAAGCCTAACAGAAGGAACAAGGTAAATGGAATTGTCTGGATGCTTACTAAAATAAAACCCAGACAAATACTAACTAACTTACGGTAGTCGATACAATGTTATGTACACGATGAAGTATGACATGCGAATCACAAGCAACTTTCATGCATACAATTCTCGATCAATCGTTTGAGTCAGTTCGTCAATTAACAATGCTACCAAGGTATTGACTTGGAGGTGACACCACAGACACTTGTATTAATATTCTATTTGTTTTCCGCAAGCATAGTTAGCACACAGCTTTACGCAACCAGATAATGATGTCTGATAAGCCTCATCTGACACGAATTCCTGTATCATTACCAGCAATTTGGGTTAATCAAGACCGTTAATTAGCACGGGCAATCATCCAATCACACGAGACACACAAATACGGAAAATCCATGCCCGTGTTGTGGGAAATCGATCCCATCCTTTTCTTTGGCTTCTCGCACTACATCCACATAGAACTTCGATATAGCTAAAAAAACTTTTGTACGTTATCAGGCTTTTACTTTCCACCTGATTTGCGCTGTGCTTGCAAAGCACTGCGATATTCTGGTTCAAACAAGGAGATCCCTAACGAGATGATACGATGGAAACTCTCCATAATATCCGTTGCTGTCATGCATCTCAAGTGCATGTAAAGGATCATGGTGGTGAATGACGATTTTCTATTCATTTGAAAAGCACTGTGGTGTAAAATACACACCCATGTAAATGATATCTGTGCGATCCTCGAAGCAAGCATTGGTACATCATTTTCCTGAAGTCTGAATATGGCTGTAAAATATGCACTTTTCTTTAAACTATCTGTTCATATGAACTCCATGCATTTCAAAAATAAACATGAAAACCTGACTTGGTCAGACAAATTAACAACTTATGTGCACAGTGATATCGTTTTACTAAATAAAAGAAAAAATGACGTTGCGTCGTTGACCCAATTGCTGGCACGTATATATAAATGACGTCATGACAACATTCTCGTGTAAACAAATTCCCACCAATGACTTAAGCTTAAACTAGGTCTCATTACCATAAAATTGCCAAATGCTCTCCTCCACGCTGTCCCCATATCCTCCGGGCAGCTCATAGTAAACAATAAGCTGACTCTAACGAGCCAGCAATGATATTTAAACAGTACCAAACTTCAGTTGAAGAACAAACATTTCCGCTTTTGAAGTTGCTATTTTCTTTGCCCTTTCCACAATGTCTATTTGGCAAACGGAGAGCTTGATGTCTGGCATAGCTTCTGTCGTTTGATCAGATATCTATTTCCATGAAAGGCAAACTTCTTCCCAAAAATAGAACTGTTATGTTTATGAAATTAAGCCAGGACCTAAAACTTTTTGTGCAACACAGAGATTCATTTCGAAATCTAAATGTTAATCAATAGCAGATTCAATTTCACCTTTCACACAGAACTATGGCAAAAGATTCATTTCAATTGCTGAGATAACTCCTTTCCGTGCTATCAGTAACTGTGGAATTTCAGGGAATCGTCGAAGACTGCTCTTTATAGTCAAGTGAATGTGGAGCAGGAGTGCACCCTGAGTGGGTGACTTTAACCAAGTTTATTTCAAGTATGATATTATGTTTAGATTATGCTTATCCTGAACAAGGCACATTAAGAAATGCATCGTGGTTCACATCCTACACACCAGTGCTCAACAGAAAGATGAAAATTTCCTTCTTGACCTGATTTAATTGTCATCCATCGCGTGTGATAATAGGGTTTCAAAGGAGTCTTATTGTTGTCCACTTTTCGTACGTAGCAGCAGAAAGCTAAACTGAAAGACATCTAACCAGTGTCCGCTTTGTATCAGCAACACTTTGATTCCCACATGCTATGAATATCAGAGTACGTCCACCAGAGGAACAGACAATGGGCGAACAATTCAATTAGCAGAAGAATCTGGTCTGAAATGGCTGACCCGGTGGGCCTTTGTTCTCAGGTTACAGAGACCCCTAAGAGTGGCATGGTTTTCTATTCGAAGCTGGTATTATAACCATACTGAAACTAACCCCTGGGTCACTCATTCTGGGTGACCTCTTGTGAGTTTTGTTTCACTGGTGGCACAGGGAGTTCACCCTTCCTGCAGATGGCCCCTGGCATTGGTCACCAACTTACCACATAGTGTTCTGTATTGTACCTTGTCAGTTGGAGCGAATCCTAATATTAAATAATACAAAAAGATGATGATATGAATGAAAACATGGTGTTGCTGAGCTGATAATGATATGATACTGAATTAAATCAGCAATGCTATGTAATGTTCCTTGTTAATGACTTTCCAAATTCAGAGAATCATTACCGCCCGCGTACGAAGTATGACGGGAAGGTAATATTTTCAGTTTGTCTGTCTGTCCACCGGGGGTACCACCCTGCCCCCCCCCCACAGCCAGGACCAGGACAGGGTACCCCCTGCCCCTAACCCTCC
>JBCAUG010675439.1:0-13701 GCA_038406175.1 Haplosyllis leylae | reverse complement strand
AGTACCCCCCCTGTTAACAGACAGACACCTGTGAAAACATAACCTCCCTCCGTACTACGTACGCGGTCGGTAATAAACTTTTATTATACAGCGTGCTTCAATACAATAAATGCTCGAAAGTGTTAAATAATCATTTGATGCGTAAATGTCAAATACAAAATTCAGGTTAGATACTTCGCTGTCTTTCACAATGCAAACATATTTTTCTCACCCTTTTTCTCGTTGATGTCCTTTATTTCTTTTTCTACCTTGTCTTTGTCTTCATTTTCGTCCTGATAATCATCATTGTAGAAAATGGCCCCATCTTTCAACTTTTGTAGTTTATCTTTTATTATCTGTCTCTGTCCAGCTGGAAGTCGGTATCTTTTGCCTTTTAACTTTCGTAGCTTCACGTGCGTGATGATACAGTCAAACTGAAACAATAATCATCAAAAGCATATGAATACCAATACCTGGGGCTAATTTCTCTGTTTCACCACAAAAGATTCACAACGATTATAATCATAGTCAGTAAGCCACCTCTGAGTGATCTATGTAGTCTTCATAGAAGATTTCATGAGAATTGTTTTCAGCTGTCAACCACATGATCTTAAAAGACTGCGTACTACCGTATATGTGTTGGAGGAGTTCACAAAGGAAGAATTCATCTGCAAAACAAGTGTAAAGTGCTGTCTCAAAAAAATTTCTTATTTTTACTGGAGATTAATTTTACTATTATAGTAACAAACCTTACCGTCATCAGTCCTCAATGCCAAAAATTCCCCTCTCAAGTACAGAAGAGCTCGGCTATTTAGTTTGCTCTCTTCCAACTCAGTCTTGATCTTTGTTTTCGTTGTCTTTTTGGGTGTTATTGCTTCGGTGGGCTCAAAGATTTTTTTAGGAATTGGTTTTCGCTTTGGTAGCTCTGGTGCAATGTTCTTTACGCTACTGGATTTTCTGCTGGTTTTTGCACGCTTTGGCAAACCTGTCCTTTTCACAGCTTTAGTGATACTCGATTTTCGGGTGGCACTCGCTGGCTTTGATACTTTACTACTCACAATTGGAAGGCTCTTCTGTAAACTGCCCCCGGTTACACTGACAATTCGAGTGGTGGTTTCTTGTCGACTTAAAAGTACTCTTGCCTCACTCAGTGATATAAGGCCCTGTGTACTTAACTTCGACAGCGGAATAGCCCCACTGATAGATCTTATGGTCGATGGCTTTTTCGCAAGGTCTGACACACTGTGAAGGCTAGAAGCGCTAGAACTTTTCGTTGTAAGTTCCGATGCACTGTCGTCATCTCTAGCGCTACTTTTCTTTTTCTTCAGTTCAGGTTCTGATTCACTGCTTGCAACACTAGATTTCCTCTTCAATTCCGGAGAATCATCGCTGTCTGGTAAACTGCTACTTTTTCTTCTGATACTCGGTTCTCCACTCAGTATACTGGAACTGGTGTACAACGGTGGAACGGCAGACAACTTGACACTGGCTCTTCTCTGAAGCGCAGCTTCTGTCGCCGCTGCTGAGTATGTTGCAGTCTAAAAAGTAAGAAATAATCAATAGCAAACTTTTGAAATCACACATTTAAAATTATTTTGTTAATAATTCTCGATTTTAATGAGATTCCAAACTTTACACAACTTCGTGGCTAACAATCAAACACTCAAATTTATCAAACAGAAATTGCAAGAATTTTTCTTTGAACCCTGGATTTTGTCACAAAGTACCTTGATGTGCCGCTGAGCACTTGTCTTTACGAGGTCCCTGCTTCCAAAAAGACGACAAGACATCACTATCGCATTTAATGGATAATATCCTCAAATTGTTTTCATTGTAAACGAACACCACTCAAGCGACCAGCATAATGAAGTTTAACGTCCTTCACATTAACGTATCGTTGCTTGCAGCAAACCGAATCAATTTCTACGCAAGAAAAGCGAATTGTCTAACAATCTGATCTAGAACTTACAAAAACAGCCAGCTGCTTGCGCGGCGCTTTGCCTCCAGTGCTTCTCCGAGCTGTCTGCTTTATACGAGCCATGCTTTTCTTTCACAGTTTCTCTCGCGTTTGTTTTTTATCAATGCATCAATTTACCTGTAAATTTATCGATAACAGTATATTATTTTTTTAATAAGCATAACGCATTTTCATGCATTTCAAAGACACAATCTGTATACTTCAGTAATATTTACAAAACATTTGGTAGAATTAAAGACAATAGAACGCACGCTGCATGCTTGATCTTTATCAATATATTTGATAACGACAGTGTCTCTTTAGCCGTAGATCTACTTGCTACATTTTTATTGGGAGCAGGTGTCTCATCTTGCACTAATGACCTACATAGCGTGTTCTAGTTGTCAAACTATTTAGTTTATGAACATAAACATTACTTAGTTGCTGTACTTGCTATCAAACCTATTTCTAGTTAACGCACGCGTACAATGTGAACTGAGATCCAACTGTTGCTGCAACGCAAAAATATGCAATTTTCTGCTATCGGCTGCCTATGAAACCACGCCCCTCAAGTAAACTCTATCGCAATTTGAAGATGATTCCTGCATTTCACAAGGACAGTGTTGAGACTGATTGTCAAAAAAGCAAACATTGAACGCTGACAACTGCTGAATCAATTGGATTCCTGCCAAGTAAGGTAGCGTGCTACGACACGTTTTTGATGATACAACCAATCGCCAACTTGCAAAATGGGGCATTAAATACCTAGGGGGGAGCGTTCATTATATTAAACCATCATTTATGGTTTGCCAGATCCAGCTTCCATGTCCACACAATAAAGTCAATATAACGCAAAAACTTGCAACATCAGTTACTGTTTATTTTCCTTAGCAATGCCAGAAAAATACTACTTCAATTTCAATAGTAAGGAATACTAAAAAGCATTTATCATTCGCTCTGCGAAGTGGAATGTCTTTAAAAATAAAATTGTGACAATAAGTTTTTTAAATATGAACAAATTTAAGCAATAAAAGTTCTACAATTGCGCTCAGATTGGACATTGCACCACACCGCGGATACATGGGATGACGATTGTTTTTGCTCTCGAGCTTAAAAAGCAAAGAAGTAATTGTGATTTTTTTCCTCAGTTGCAATGTACAGAAGGTCCGGATGGTTCTCCGAGCCCTAAGGTATATTTCGCACAATAATTTTGGGGTAATTAACAAAATTTGACGGGATATTCTATCTTCGTTACCACGCGCCTTTAGTAATTTCAATATTGTATCGTATCCGCACTGCACGCAAATTGACAACTACTTCAGATTCAATCACACCAATCACGTTTGGCTAAAGCAACAACAAGTTAATATAATTCTATTTAAATTCTATTTAATATAATTCTATTTAACTTAAAATTAATGAAATAAGGTAAGGCAGTAGACGTTTTACATATGAAAGAGAAGTGCATGTACCTCTGCTAGATATCGGCAAAAAAATGTGCACTGTCATTTCAAACTTAATTTTAAAAAATTGGTAAAATTTCACAAATTTTTGTTGACATTAATCAAAAACTGAACACACAGAAACTGAATCACCTTTAAACTCTTAGGTAATTTGCTGTTCAAGAAACATTTATTGTCTGCAATATTACCTGTAAGTAGACACGTTTGTTTACATGAAGGAAAAATTCAAGATTACTTGGGCTCATTTCCATGTTATCAAATGAGCCAAAAGCTCCGTGCAATTATCTGTGTCACTTTTAATACCATGCATACAGAAAAGAAAAAAATGCGTCCAATGGATGGTATTAGTCGTGCATTACTGCAATTACACGCATTTGATGCAAAGTTAGTCTTCGTCAGATCCTCTCATCTGTATGATGTATCGGATGGCACACTGATTCTCGTTAAAAATAATAAATTCACTGTCATTTGCTGCGTAAGCATTTCCCGGTACTGGATACTCGACAAGACCTCCCAAAGGAATGCTGCATCCTGAAATTACATTGTGGCAAAGTGAATGCAAAAATCTCATCCTTAGGGTGTGTTCACACTGGTCGACAAAGACTCGAGAAAATGGGTTCAATCATTCCATACAGAAATTTTCATACGGCATCGAGACAGAGACCAAATCTGACGCTGATACCAATTGGGTACTACACTCATTTTAGCACTGATTCTACCACTAATAAGTGATAATAAACGAATTGTAATGGATTTTCAGCTGCTTTGCTCATGTTATTTTCGCTCCCTATTACCCATGGTGTAAATTGGAATCTTTTGTTTACCTGTAAGCTGAAAGCTGTTAAAAAGTACCAAAGTCAAGTTCAAGTTATTCACCAATTAGCAGCAGAAGACCTGAGGAACCTTACAACACAACACAATGAAGTTCTGTCACAGGTACCCCAGATGTGATGTACATGTGTAACATTACAAGTTCTTCCAAAAATAAACGTTCAGAACCCATGCAGTCCTTTCAAGAACAGCATTCAGATGATTATCGTGGCTTATTCAGCAGTACATACACCTATCTGAGAACTTAATCAACGTCTCGGTCTCAGTATCGGTCTGTGGCAGTGTGAATGGACCATAATGGTGTGTTTACACTGCCCGATACCAAGACTGATACAGAGACAGATAGCAAATGGTTTGTATAGAATAGTCTGGAGGTGTTCATACTGTACATCGGGCAGTGTGAATGACCCATCAGTCATTGTAAACATACGGTTGGAGAATTTCTAGAATAAGTAACTTTAGTTTTGTATATTATGTCTACTTGAACATCCGATGTAATTAAATTACAGGATTATTTCGTAACAACATGAAAATTGCTTATGTCCTTTTTACACAAGATACGCTATACTATTTTAGTAAATTACGTTTATCTTACCAGTGGGTAAGGTAACACTCATGGTTGGATCAGGCACTTCATTGGCCACGACAAGCAAACTGTTGTGTCCTTTTTTCAACTTTACCTCTTCCACTTCCGATTCTATCTCCGTTTGTATTTTACCCAGGGCAACCTAAAACGATAACAAGTATTGGACGTAAAACCCATTTAAATTCTGGAGGAAGGCGGATATATACATGCATTTCTAATTACTTATCGAGCATAATAACCTCAACAAGAATTCTTACCAGAATTGTGTCGCGCTCTATCTGATTATGTGATTTAATTTACCTGTAACTTTGCTTTAGGTAGGTAGATGACACAGATAAATTAAGATATAGTAGGAGAGATAATGAAATTTCACAATACGGACTAAACATTGACTCAGACTGAGACTGAAGTGAAACTTGACTTGGACTCAGACTCTGAGACATGACTAAACTTTGACTCAGACTGAGACTGAACTGAGACTTGACTTAGATTGAGTCAACTTGGACTCAAAATGAGACTAATCTGAGACTATGACTGAGATTTGACTAAACTATGACTCAAACTGAGACTGAACACAGACTCTGACTGAGACTTGACTAAACTTTGACTCAACTCAGACCTGGACTGAGGCTGAACTTGGACCCAGACTGAGACATGACTCAGATAAAGACTCAACTCAGACTCAAACTGAGACTCGACTCAGACCAAGGCTGAACTTGGACTTAGACTGAGACTTAATTCACTGAGACTGAAACTGAGACTTGAGTCAGATTCACTGAAAAAGTGTTCTGATGACCAACTATGAAAGTTTTTTAAAAATTTGAACCATGTGTCTATCTAGCCTATTTCAGAAGTTATGGCACCATTTTAAAATTGTAAAATGTATAGGAATGTACTAAAAAATCACTTTTAAAATGGCCAGATCTCCCTGGAAAATGTATGTATGGCCTTCAGGTTTGGCAAACAGGTACTTCTATTAATTCTATGAAATAGTCGAAATGAGTAGGTAGGGGTGGATGTAGTGGGTTGGGGGAGGGGGGGGTTGGGGTTGGGGGAGGGGAGTTGGTCCCAAAAATCAAAGTTGCTCAGAATGGTCTGAAACATGCCCTTGTTTTTCTATTTTTGAAATCCAATGAAATTTGGATTGGGGGTGGGGGGGGGGTCTAACAAGAGTTAACAATCAAGCCTACATACATACATACCTACAGGCACCATAGTGACTAGATAAGTCGCTCCGCTCGGAGAGGCGGCGCGACTAAAAAGTGAAAAAAAAGTTTCAGGAACGAAGTACAAATAGTAAATTATATCTAGAACTGTTATCATGACGTACCTCACACAATAACATGAACTGTGGATTGTCTTGATCTGTACTCCAGTCGTAGCGGTCAGAATAGTCCAAACTTTTACTATATCTGTCGGAAAAATATATTCCCTGCAAAACAGACGAAATGTATTCTCAACAACACAACCTCTTATTAACACTATGGGGCAATACCGACCACGTACCCCGTCCCTATTCCACCTGCCCGAGGAGGGGGTGGGTGGGTCCTCTTTCCTAAGCAGGCTTTCCTCTGGTCCTTCCTGCCTGATACTTCTAGGATGGGGTGGGGCGTCCACTACATACTAGACCTGGGGATGGGGTAGAGGGCTAACGGATGGAGGGTGGGGGTCCCCTACCTACCTGACAAGGGGTGGGGGCAGGGGAGTCTCCTATCTACCTATCCGAGCAGCGATCCCCTCACCCCTGTGAACAGAATCGCACACATGAGTGAAAAATTACCTTTCCTCGTACGTAATCGGTTAATTTTAAAGATAAAAATTATTGTAAAGCAAACACATTTGAGACTTCCTTTCACGTACCTCTCCAAAACGTGCCCCTGTTCTTACGGCTGTCTCAACAGGTGCCAAAAGTAGTCCGCGACTTAGTATGCTCACTAAGTTGGCTGAATTTGTACCATGAAATAACAGTCGATGATTTCCAAGTTTGCATGAAGCTAGTCTTTCATTTTCACCCGATCTTTCCACTTGGTAAACTGCTTCAATTTTGGTCTTGTCTAAAAAGTACTTTAATTTATTCCCTGTGTTAAGGAAATGTGTAAAGCGATCTTTTAGCAACAAATACATTTAATCTTGCACTACATAAAATTAGAATATTTGGTCACTTGGTCTTGAACCTTACATAAATAGTTCTGGTTTAATCGGTTCCTATCTTCTAGCTTATTCAAACTACAATTTATGTACAGCTGAACATGTTTACAAATATAACCATTGTTCAGTTTCTCATTCTACTTGCATTTCACTTGGCTTAAAATATTTTAGTTTGAATAAAGCAGCACGGAGAGAAAAGCAAAATTATATCAGAAAATTAAATCCTGAGATTCCCATAATACTAACAGCTGGCCTGGTCAATTTGAGTATTGTGAATGTATTTGAGAATGTATTGTGTTTCAGTTTCTGATTCGTCCATCTTTCGGACCTTGCAATCCATTGCAGCGTACACATAGTCTAGAGGTGACATTTCTGAAGAGTAAAAACAAATAATTGCAAATTAATTCAAACGGTTAGATTTTAATTAAATACGTCATTACCTTAACCTAACACAATAGTCTTACCTTTAATCTTGTACTGTGCCCCAGCAACAACCCTGGCCAACATTTCATATTCAAGTAAATTATGAATCATTCCCATTTGCCTTCTGTAGTTATCAAGGTCATCGATAGGTTCAACTTTCTCGTACGCATAACCGTGCTGCGGCACCAAGTGGAAGAATTCGCTGCTCAAATCCGCAACCTGCAAAAACGACGACGTAAAACTGAATTACCGATAATATCAACCGTTCTTATTCTTGCACAACACAATCTTTTAACAAGAATCAGATAAGTTCATGTCGCTTCACCTTTGCATAAACTTCTTCTTCCTGGTCTTCTTTATCAATTTTTTCCAAAAACGGCCTGCAATAATTTACAAGAAGAATGCTTATCAGCATAGTGTTGAGCTACATCCTAGGGAACAGGGAGGGGGGGGGTAGGGTCACTTGGTGAGGGTACATTCCCTCCCCTTCCAGATCAGACCTAGCTGGAGGGGGAAGAGTCATTTGGTTAGAATACCTCCCGACCTAGCCGGGGGGGGGGGGGATAAGAGGTAGGATCACTTTGTTAAGGGTACCCTCCCTCCCCCTCCTCCAGACCAGACCTAGTCGGGGGAGGGGAGGGGGCAGGGTCACTTGGTTAGAGTTCCCTCGTACGACGTACGTTGTCGGTAATGACAAATTAAGTCTAGTTTCAAGGTCAGTGTGCAGTTATTTACCAACCTATGCATCTCTTAATAGTTTACTTATTTCCTATTTGTACAATTAAGTTTCAGCGTCCTCCTACTCCTTTCACTTACATTATTTTGCCTAAAATAGTCTTGGCTTTGATAAGGGCATCTTTTGTAACTCTTCCAAATGGAAGCAGAGCTGAATCAATACCAGTTTTGCTAAATGATGTGTTTATCATTTCTTTGTCAGTCTGAAAATAAAATCGCATAACAGTCGCAAAAAATTACTTCACCAACGAGGATTTTAAATTTGCATTCTGAAAAGGAAATAATGCAGGATAATTTCTAACCCAGTAGGTAATCAGATCTTGCAGATAATCTGGCAACTTGGACGGTTTTGTGGATGATTTCAGATCTACATTTAGTTGTTTCAATTGAGGTCCTTTGCGCCTCGCGTCTCTAGGAACCAGCCGGTACTTCTTTTCACGATTCTCGAAACTGTAATTAGTTATATTGATATTTTTCGTTAACTACTGTAATGGCCAGAAATGAACACATCTCCATAGCTTTGAATTTAAGAGCCAAAGCATTAATAATAAGACAATGCACCTATTGATATCTTTCCACTGGTTTCCTGTTTTGGACCTGAATATCTTCTTGAATTCCTTTACAGCTTCGTCTTTTGTTGGGAAGGGGGTCTGCTGATACTGACCATCGTCACCAATCCTACCCCAGTTCGTGAACAAGATGTACATATCTTTGCCCAGTTGGCGTACGACCTTTTTAAAGAAATAGATCAATAATAAAAAGATATATTCACAAAGAAAATGAAATCGTTTGGGTTCAGAGCCAAACTTTCTAAGCAAACCCTGTCTCAAAAATCAGTAACTACATGTATAACTCAAATATATAAAAATATAACACACTGAAAACAAAATTGCTAACCTGCATTTTGTAGAAATTGTATAAACCAAAATGTCTCCTCTTGAGGTCTATTTTCGTGAGAAGAACGTCATATGGCAGCTCAACCTCTGCATCAGTTAGTACTTCACTAAAATGTTGTAAAACAAGACGAATCTCGCATTAACATTACGAGGTATACTGACCACGGCCCTGTCTCTATTCCTCATGTCACCTTATTGATCATTCTAGACTGGACCTAGTCAGGTAGGGAAGGGGGAGTGGTGGTGGTGTGGGTGGGGCCTCCTTCTTGACTTATCCTTCCTGCATGGTCCTTCTAGGAGTGAGGCTCCCGGCCTAGGCTGAGTGAGGGGGGGTGGAGGGATGGAGGGATAACCATGCCACCTCAATAGACGTACGTAGTCGGTAAAAATATGTTTATCAAGTGCATTGTTAATAGTTAGCTTCACAATACAAAGTTAATGGGAATAACATACACATTCGCTGGCAGATGTTCACTTGGCACTGCCTTATTCTCATCCTCAGTAATTACGATGTCATCTTCTATCGTCTTGAGCAAAGCTGTAGAATCTGACATGTAGTCTGGTTTTTTGATGTTCGGTCCTGTGTATCTCATTATTACCGGCTTTGGCAATGGCTTTCTCTGCAAGAAAAAGTTAGTCTTTCCGCACAACACCGGCTACTAAGTATGAATGTCCAATACCAGTCAATGATGTAGTTTCTTACCCATTTATTCTCTGGTATTTCCAAAAGAGTTTGAAATCCTTTAGCTAATCTCTCAGCACCAAGCTGAAGAGCCAGGTCCAGGGGTGTTGCTCCCTGCTTATTTTTCATCTTCAGCGAAGCTCCAGCATCGTGCAAAGTCTGCTCAGTAATATAGGTGAAAACATATTCCAAGTTGAATCTAAAAGCGAACACTTTAGTGTGATTTCCATCAATTCATCAATTTTCTCGCACTGACCTTCAGTATTAACGTATTTTCAAATGTTCCATATTCCAGAGACTTCACCAGGTGATGCACTGCACTGTTTCCATCACTGTCAACTGCATCTAATTTTACGGACGACGTTTTCTTTACAGCAAGCATCTCCGGAAACAATTCTGGAAAAAGTTAATTGTCTTCAGTGATCCTGGCAAATTAGCTTCTGTGAGAGAAGTTCACGCACAAACAGATAACAACAAATGAAGAAAATTACCATTCTCCCAGTCAGGATTGAATCTCTCTTCAGTGTTTTCTTCATCACCCTGATCTTCATCCATGTCTTCTTCATCTTCTTTGTCATCATCCTCTTCTTCTTCATCTGCATCGTCATTAGCTCCTTCTTCTTCTTCATCATCTTCCTCCTTTCCGTTATCATCTTCTTCATCAATATCCATGTCTTCATCACCATTATCGTTGTCATCTGCATTACTGTCTTCATCGTTGTCATCCTCCGCATTATCACTTTTATCTTCGTCATCAGAAACTTTACTCGATTCCGAGATGGAATTGATCATAAAATGTCTCCTTGAACCAGAGATTTTTTTCTTCAAGGAACATAGTTTCCCTGAAAGGAAAAATATAGTTAATTGTCATAATAAATTACATTGCTTTCTGTTGATTCATAGATTCAAAGACGCTGAACACTAACCTTTCTTTGCTTTTGATTTTAACTTGGAAATTTCTGTTCTTTCTTCTTC
This sequence comes from Haplosyllis leylae, assembly GCA_038406175.1. NCBI lineage: Eukaryota > Metazoa > Annelida > Polychaeta > Phyllodocida > Syllidae > Haplosyllis > Haplosyllis leylae. Next base: position 3,026 of record JBCAUG010675439.1, on the reverse strand, counting down.
TGCAGTGAGTTTCCTGTAGTTATGATCCAACAATAGTCTCACTATGTGGATGTCATTCTAGTTGAAACATTGAAAGACTGATTACTCTAAGTGAGGTCCATTTTACTTTGAAGGTCGTCGGATTTCTTTGGTCAAAGAATGTTGCCAGTCACGGTGAAAGTATAAAACATGACTCACCACTCTTACAGCGTGCATTAAACATGTGAGCCCGTCAGAAGATGCCTTGTTCGCATTGTTACCCAATAAATACTTGGTCGTTTCAAAATCACGATGAATAATGGACCAGTGTAGAGGTAACACTGTAATCAAAATGAAATAAACACTACCAAACATTGTTAAAATATACAACGGTCCAAAGAAATGTATTCATTTAAAGAGACATTTCCTTATTTCTCTTTAATAAGGTTACCAGATCAAACAAGAATGCCTACCAGCATTGTGTCGCGCTCCATTTGACTATGTTATTTAATTTAACGCTGTGATACACACAACTTTCAAACAGCACACACATAACTTTGCTCTAGGTAGGTAAATAAAGAAATAAATCGATAAAGTTACAAAGAGTTAAGGAGTACTAATGAGAGGAAACAATATGGAGATGAAGAGTGAGATGTGAGCTTAAGAGTGAGATGAGGAGATGAAGGGGTCCGAAAATGTTTCAAGCCAAATCTGCTGAGCACCAAGTCCAGTATTGGGGTCCAAAAATCAAAGTTGCTCAGAAATCCTGAACACATTTTGGTTTTGGAATTTTTAAAACCCAACGAAATTTGAATAAAAAAATGTAAATGGGCACAAGCAAGCGCTCAAGCAAGCAACCAACCAACCAAGCGTACTAACGCACAGAAGATAAGTCGCTCCCATGTAAGAAATGGCGCGACTAAAAATACCAGGGAAAATCGACTCTGCTCTTTGTTCTTCACAAAAAGCAGTTTCATAATCAAATCGACTGTAATTAAAACACCTACTGATTGGATTCACTCCCTTATGAGACTGTACGTATTGCTTTTCAAAAGCATAGTGTTGTCCTCTCCTTTTTGGTAGTTGTCCAATGAAAGCCCTAAGTTCTGACTTGGGATAATCGCACATCACATCAGTTTTTGCTCCCCTGTTTATCAATTCCCCAACAGCGTTTCTGAAATTAGAACATCCCTCTGTACAATGAAAACAGATTGTTATGTGAACCAAGAAAAATATCAAAACACAGACTGTTCCACAGACTGTTCGTTTTCAGATAATAAAAAACATATCACTCACAAAGTAAATCTGTAACGATCCTCAATAGCCCAAATACTTGCAGCAAGTGGTGTTCTGCCAAATCCATCCTTCATGCTGACATCAAACTTCTTGTCTGAATCTGAATTTTAAATTTCAAACTAGCGGATGCAAAAATAACGTTTTTACAACAATGTAACCTTTGACTTTTTTGGGAATGTCTCTTGCTATAAATAACAAACAATCTTCCCGCATTACCCAAAAGAAGCTTTAGTAGAACGTCATTGTGTCTCAACGCAGCATAATGTGCAGCATGGCAACCATAAATGTCCAGAGCAGAAATGGATACACCTCTATTAAGAAGCTCTTCAGCAATCTAAAATATGAGTAAAGTCTTAAATAAAATAAGTTATTTCGACAATTAAGCTGAAGTGATGACCAAAGAATAATTACAAAAACGACATACCCGTTTCTGAATAGACTGAAATGCCAAGGCTTTGGACTTTAGTGCAAGGACATGAAGAAGAGTTCGCCTGTGTTTGTTCAACTTTGCAAGTTGCTTATTGTCTTTAACCTTCCATAACAGCGTCAGTGCAAGATTATACTGTCGCGTTATCAACGCAATCTTGAAGAAGAAAAAAAGAAAATGTTCGGATTGAAAGGCGTAAAAAAATAATAACATTCATTCGTTTACAACTGTGAATTGCTTTTGCTTATCAAGGGCTGCACAGGCGCCAGTGATGATGTCGCAATCGCATCACATGTACACTTCCTTGACTCCTGTAGAGCCCATTTGTTGCAATAAGAAAAATCGCAGTGGTAATCGCACCGTGTGAATGGGCCTAAAATGTAATCTGTAGGGGTGGGTTATGTGCATCAGATATCAAATACATGTAATAATGGGAAGCAAACCTCGACGGCTTCTGCATAATCCATTCCTGCGTCTTTTAGCATGTCCATGAAAACAAAGACAACGCCCTGCCAGTTTTTCTCTACGCAAACCTAAACGAAGAAATATACACGTCCAATAAGGCAAAAACATTTCCCAAACGTTGAATAAAAGTAAAAGTTTTCCAAAATACATTATTACCGCCCGCGTACGTAGTACGACGGGAAGGTAATGTTTTCACAAGCATCAGTCTGTCTGTCCTCAAGGGGGGGGGGCGGGGGGTTTACCCCACCTCCATCCCATAATATTTCCACTTGTTCTGTGTCCTTTCTGAGGGGGGTACCCCAGTCCGAGGCAGGGGGTAGCCTGTCAGGCTGGGGTACCCCACTCCCTGCTGGGTCCAGCTCAGGATGGTGGGGTGGGGGTACCCCAGGACCCCTCTCTCTAGCCAGGTAAGGTTGGGGTAACCCCCACCCCCTGGCCATGTCAGGTTGGAGTCACCCCCACCCCCAAGGCCCCTCTCTCTAGCCAGGGAAGGTTGGGGGAAACCCCAACCCCTGGACAGGTCAGGGTGGAGGCAACCCCCCCCCCCCAGGACAGAACAGCAGAGCGAGCACTTGCTACGCGGCGTGCGGTATGCCTTTTGCGTTCACGCAGGAGGGCTTTCGACTTTCTTGTATTTAAAAGGGTTCACCTAGAGCGGCAACCATTTAATTAAATTCAGCAATATACCCTACGTTTTCCAAAAAAACAAGTATTTGAAACAACTACCATGATCGACATAATAAAACTTTATAAAAATCTATTCAGACTCGAACTAAACGTATGTTGATGTTTGTAAAATTCTTATAGCAAAAATTATTACCGCCCGCATCCGAAGGATGGGGGAAGGTAATAGTTTCAGTTTGTTTGTCAGTCCACGGGG
>JBCAUG010675328.1:0-13703 GCA_038406175.1 Haplosyllis leylae | reverse complement strand
CCCCCTGAGATTAAACAACTCTTGCTCTCCTCACTGACCTGGCGGACACTCAATTCTGACTGGGGTTGAGTTTTACTGCACAAACCAAGACAGTGTAAATATTGGTGACACTATGCAACAGAATTCTCCTTTTTGGTGAAAATGTGTTGATTGCATCGATTCACTGTCGAGTTGGGTTTTTTTTACAAAATAACTGAAATTGTCAATAATGGCAACAATAGCATCAAAGGTTTAACAACGTGAAAACAAAATAATCCTGCAGCAAAATGTTACTCCAGTGAGCATTGAACCTGGGACCTTAGCCATTTGGATCTGATACTATCCTCTCTGAGCTATTGAGGTATGTGTTACTTAGATTTAAGATCTTAATATAGTCACGGTCTATTTGTTCTAACTAAATGATCTAAGTCCAAGACTGAAGTGGTGCAGGAACAAAAGAGAATATAAGGATATCCAAGTAGCACATGCCTTGATAGCTCAGTGAAGAGAGCATCAGATCCAAATGACTGAGGTCCTAATTTCAATGCTCACTGGGATAGCTTTTAATTGCTGGACCTTTTGTTTTGACGTAATAAAGGCTCAGATACCAATATCGCCAGCTTTATAAGTGTTTGTAAAAAACTCGACTGATTGAGTTGATGAATTAGTTTTGGTGTTAGAATATCCGCTAATTCGCTGGAGAGAAATGGTATGTTTTCTCCCTTTGAAAACAGTTTATGAATACTTCTTTTTCCGCGGAAGTGTTTCAATAAGCTTTCATTTTATGTAATTTACATTCGAAGACGTTCAATTTATTTCTACCTTAGTTGAATTTGGCAAGACGGTCCTCTTGATCTTGATTTTTGAATTTTAAATTTCTAAAATTGTCACAATTGTCAACATTAGTTCCTGAAAGGTCTGTGTCAAAAGGCTCTAACCTAACTTGTATGAATCACACATCATTAGATATATATTTGGAAAATAGGAATAGCTCTTCTTTCAGAAGTCTATCTCTTCTTTCAGAAGAGTTGACCGTTAAAGGGGAAGAACATGCACAACAAAACTCATATCTCGTATTAATACAGTAAATGTGAGAAACTAACCCCCTGACATCTTGCATTTATTTAAATAAAACCAAGCTAATTCCCAAGATGCCTACCGCAAAAAGCGTGTGGCCCTACCTCAATTCCAACAGCAAATCAGAAACATTTAGGATTTTCTATATCAAAGTTGAAATTTGCTGGATACTCGTAGGCTTAACGATTCCTTTGAATGAAGAACATAGTATTGATAATCAGAAACTTACCAATTTACATTGGTAGATGACATCAGTTTGAGTACAGCCGGTTCCCAAAAGATATATGCCATCCTGTTTACGCTCATTATGATTGAATCCTGACCACGTGACTTGCTTTATCAAATCAGATGTTGTTGATTTGACACGTGACTTCCTAATCTTTGACCCACAAGAAATTATTTTGATTCCATTTAGCTCAGCTGTCAGTTTAAATTAATGTAATGTTAACTAATCTTTCACTATTATTTCTCTTAAAATCTTAAATGCTCCAAGAAGAGGAGATATGGCAATGGAATCTCATATTTAGAGAATTTGATATATAACAGCAAGGACACAATAATTGCAGCAAGTTTTTGGAATCTAACGAATTATCAGAAATTTGATGGTTGTTGAATCGTTCACCATTTCATCACAACAACTGAGTATCTGAAACAAAATATCCTTCAAAATATACTTCAATCCTTCCCTTGAATTCAACAGTTGCCTTGAGCCCTAGTGCAATACGTCTGATTGAAAGTGATCACCGCTGTGACAAAGAATTATTACTAAATATTTGTTCCGATTTTCATAGTTTTTATCTCAAAAGTCACAGATTAAGATTTTAAACTGTGCAATCAACTAATAAATTCAATTTTAGTTCATTGTTAAAAATGCATGGCAAATCCAAATATAGCTGAATTGAAGGAACAGCTAAGTCGGAGCATTTTAGCTCAGTTAACTCACAGTATTTCTAAACTGGAGAGTTAAATTAAAGAAATTATCTTTTCCTTTTTTTGTTTTTCAAACTCTATCAATAAAAGTTTGAAGCCTTCTTAGATCCAATCAAAATGTTGACAACGTTACAAGCCTACACAATTTTTTTTTCCTTTTTGTTCGTTAACATTGTTCACATGTTCTTATGGTTAAAAATGTTGAAAAACAAAAACACTCGTTTTTCCCCTTTGCTCTTCAGTGTCCTTACTCAGTAAACCTCACAATCCATTCTACTGAACTCCATTTATTTTCGAACAACTGCATATTTATTTTTGACCAAATTGATAGCTGAACATGGGACACAAGTTACATTTTCCACCTTTCCTGCTCAAAAAGTAAGGACATGACAAACTCCATACACCAAAATTAGACCATAATTATTTCAAAAACAACTCTGTAAATTTTCACTGAAGTCGGGGTATTTGACTAAATCAACAGCTAAAACTACAACAGACAGCCACAACTTAGCTCTCGAACTTTGTTTGATCTCTTCAAATTTTGCCGTCCAATTTGTTATCTCCATATGCCTCCTAAAAAACTGGCATATCAATTCCATTTTTCTTGTCCAAACTTATTGACAACATTACTGGGCTTTTGTCTGATGTATGATTCTGTGTACGGTGGAGCTTCAGGTTTATACAACCACATAAAGGCCTCCAGTTCTTTTTTGAGTTGTGACTGAAACAGCTGATTGTTGTGTACTTGTTGTATTTTATATTTCCTCATTGTGAGGGAGATAAAATCTGGATCATTGATTGAACACAAAATTGAAAATGGAAATCACTGAATTACATAAGTACTGTATTAATTGTATTTAGAGTAGGCTCTGGCATGAAAATTCAAATGCAGAACAACAAGGCTTGACTTTTACAACTGCCAGTACAATCTGAAAATAAACCATGCCTACTATTCTGAAAACAATATTTTTGCCACTATATAAACACTCGAAATAGGTTAAAAACAACAACAGGTTCTGCCCGGTTAATTCGAACATGGTTAATTCGAAGGCATGCTTAATTCGAAGCTTCTCCCAAGTCTTGTACACAACCCTTATCTTTTCAATGTTAAAAAATACTGTTAATTTGAACACAGTTAATTCACAGTTTCACAAATTCGAAGGGATTTCAAGACTAACTTAATTCGAAGTACTTGTAAACTGAAGTTTTAGGGAACTTAAATCAAAGTTTATTGTAATTTGAAGGGTTAAATCGAAGGTCATCTTTATTTGAAGACTTTGAATTAGAACACAGAATGTTAATCGAAGTCTTGTATACTGTAGAAAAATCATTTTGTCCAACATGTTCGACATACATCTACTTACTATGTGTTACAACCTGTGCTATTTTCTATGTATTTGTTCGACCTGTCTGACATGAAATAAAAGCAATACTGTACATATTGAGTCTTAGTAACTGTTTTATTTTCAAAACTCATTAAATGTTAAAGACACAGTGTATGCATAGAAAAAGATTAAAGATTGTGTTCCTTTTCGTTACTGTACAACAAATCCATATTATAAGTGGAGAAGTTGCACAGGGCACACACAAGTGCTTTTCCTGTATGGGTTGACCTTATATGGGCATCACAGTCATTTTTTGACCCCATTACTGTACCACACTGAGGACATGCCCATTTTCTTTTGCCATCCATTAACATTACCAGAGGGTCCTCGCCACTCACATGTGGCTCAGATTTAACTGGCGATGGTGTTGGTGGCAATGATAAAGGCTTTCCCTTGGTTCCATCCATCAGCATCGGTGGTGGTATTGGGGTTGTCTTTCCCTTGAGACTTCTCAGCAGTTGTGGTAGGTCACCTGGCCCTGCTGCCACACAAGCCTCCTTGAAGAGTGCCCTTCCCTCTGACACTGTTTTGTGGCCATCAGCTATCATTTGGTGGCCAGGTGCCATGGTTCAGACTGCTGCAATATAAAAAGCATAAAATGTTCAACATGTTTGACAAAAACAGCTGTATGTGTATATAAACAATATCTGTACTGTACTACTGTATTGTTCGACATGTACAACATATGTACCTTGTACTATTTTCCTTTTTGTTTCATTTGCCATCTTTAGTATCTCTTCCACTTCCTTGTTTTCCACCATCTGTTCCTCCACCACCTCATCATCCTCCACAACCTCAATCACCACTGCTACCTTCAGCTCGAACCATGACTTTGACTCCTCCTCAATTCTTTCATTGGACTACAACAACAACACACATTTAGTATAGTTAATTGTTCGACATATTTGACATTAATCTTTATTACACTTTAGTACACTGTTTATGCAGTACTTACTTTCACCTTCTTGATCAGTTCTCCAAACAGATTCTGCATTTTCTGAAACTCTGGCAACATGAGGGCCCCTTGGCAGCTTCCCTGGGGATGAGTCTTGATAAACCAACCTGTGCGGACTCCTTTTTCACCATGCTTTTCTCACAACCACAAAACACTGGATACTGTAGTGTTCCAAGCTTTTTGCAAGGGTTTCATGCAGTAATACATAAATACCCCTGAAACAAGCATGGTAAGCCATAGTATCCAGTTTTTGTGGTTGTGAGAAAAGCATGCTGAACTTGCAAAATGGCTTGTACTAAAACAATAAAGAGAAGGATGGACAAAAAGGGTAAACTGCCTCCACTGTCTGCTCCCCATAGAAATTCAGCTGCATGGGGATCAAACCTTTCACAAGTGTTTCACAGTGGGGCAGCATCCACACAGACCAAACTCACTGGACTACAGGGGTAAGTGTTCAACATGGTCAACATCCTGCAACATAATACTGGACTGTACTGTACACTGTGTAGATACTGTAGTAAATGTGTGTATTTGTAATTATCTGACATGCTCGACATCCTGTCATACTGTACTGTACTGTGTGTACATGTATTGTAATGTATGTATTTGTTACAGAACTCATTGCGAGCAACCCTCCTGATGGGTCATTCTACAGGGCACCATCGAGTAAAAAGAGGTGGAGGGTGGGGACACAGGCTCTCAGGGAGGTGAGGAACCTCATGCATATGATGAATCTATGCATACCCAATTCCCCATTCATGTGGTTAGTATGTCAGACATGTCGAACTCAGTTCCTTGCATACATCATGTACAGTACAGTACATGATACAGTATATATTTGTTTATGTCAAACATGTCGGATAAAATAATTTACACTATATCATTTGTTGTGCAGGCTTGTGAGAGATCTTGTTCCGTGAATGGGAGAAACTTCATAACAAGACAGGGAATCCGAAAGACTACACTGATAGGGAACTTACTGCTGGGCATAACAATGTGTGCCCATTGCACTGGCAAAAGTCTGCCCTGGAAGTGTTACATGAAAGGTCAGAAAGCTATCTCATATCAGTAATGGAATATGCCAATCTACTGGCTATACACACCCAGCATATAACACTACAGTCAAGGGACATCCAGCTTGCCCATAGAATAAGGGGGGATGCTAACTAGGATGTGACAGATTATTCTTAATGTGTGTCTTTAACATTTAATGAGCTTTGAAAATAAAAAGATTACTAAGACTCAATATGTACAGTATTGCTTTTATTTCATGTTGGACAGGTCGAACAAATACATAGAAAATAGAACAGGTTGTAACACATAGAAATTACTCTATGTCAAACATGTCGGACAGAATGATTTTTATTTGTACAGTATACAATATGTAACAATGAAGCCACATACAAAGGATGCTATTTTCTAATTTGAAGTAGGTCACACTCTAATTCAAACTTTAAATTGAAGGAAGCCACAATTCAAAGGGATCATTTGAACTAAGTCCTGATTCGAAGCCTTAAATCAAAGTTAATCCTAATTTGAAGTTTCTTCAAAAGTTTGAATTACAGGCATAGGTGTAATTCAAAAATCTGCTTAATTCGAAGGGAAAAGCTCCCATTTATGCACTTTTAATTAATGGGATCTAACCTGTATATGAGTGCCCTTAGGTTGAAACTAGCACCAATCAAGAGGATAAATCTTTGAATAATTTATTGAGAATATACTGTAACAATTAGTAATGACTTCAGGTACATGTAAAAAATTAAACAACAGCTAGTAAAGCAAATGAATTTTTGATTCTTTTTAAACAAATTTAGGAGAGTTTGTTCACATACAAGTCAGCCAATTCAATACCTACTCAATATATAAACTGAAAACAGAATAAAAGAAATATGTGAACTCATTCGGAATTTTCACAGAGTCATCCACACACACACACACCAACATGTTTATGAATTGTTGTAAGTAATCCAGTCAAATTTTACACTAAAAATGAATATTAAATGGGAATTGATTGCCTGTATATATATGTTACATTTACCTCCTGAATAACTATAAAACCCTATGGACATGATACTAGGGTCCCAGAGTCCGTGCACCTAAGATGACTCTGGGTGACGAACATGACAAAAATATGAACACATATTACACAAATAATGTGTTTTAACACCCTGTCGTGATTTTTACAGTATTTTAGAGTATATAAATGATCAAACAATCCACAATAATGTACAGATAGACATATGCATGAGGCCTATGGGAAAAACATATGGGAAAATTAAAATTAATAATTTTGTACTAAAATGCAAAAACTTTTTTCTACAGTGTTTAAATGATTAAATCAAGTAGAAATGAATCCAACTTACCAACATGAAGATGGAAATACAGCCCAAATATTGAAATCCCTAGTTAGACATGTTGACTGTGTTGTAACTTAATTTCAACTGAATGCCTTCAATTGAACCTTAATTAGGTCGACAGTTTAAGTTCGGGACTAGTTCATTAGCTTTTGCGATAAAAACGTAGGTGAACCAGGTCTCCGGTTACAATTGGGATCCCTTTATTTTTACCAGAGGTGCTGTCTGGTCTGTACTTTAAAAATGCCAAACAACACAACCAGCCAACTACCATAATTTTCTGAACCCACAATACGATTATTTATTCTGCAAGTTTTGTTGCCATCTAATGGTAATATGCAAAACAGAACTTCGTTCATCCTTACTGATCTTTGACCATTTATGAAAGTCCTATTCTCTGCTATTCTCGGGACCCAAAAGACAATTGTGGGCCTATCCATTTTGGCACACTGAACACTGTGGTCAAAAGATTAGCACATTGAATTTAATATGATAAGTAATGACAGCTCATGGTGGATAAAAAAGGGTGCCTTGAGCTTTGAATTTGTTATTTAATTTAGTGTAGCAGGACAATATATTTAAATTTCTGAAAACATACACTTCTGTTTCCATATCTTGCCTACACCTACATAAACTGAGACAAAACATGTGATCAAATGGGCTTGTCCCTATTTTAGGAAATCTTACAAATTCACAGCATTTTCTTATTTGTAAAAATGACTAGATGTTAGCAATATTTGGGAACACAACATTACTGTATGTATGACCTCAATTACATCAAAAACTTTGTCATTGTTTTCCCAACAACAAACTTAGGACAAAAAGTTTATGTTAGTTTCAACATTGGCAAAGCAAAGAACATAGGGTAACGTAACATAACAAGAGAAAACTCACAAACAACTTAACTTGGCCAAATTTCTTCATGTTCATAGAGTTAAATCTCTCATGCATATCAGTAAATAAATAACAAACATCCTTGGAAAGTAATTTCTTTGATTTACTTGGATAGTGAGGAGTTGTGCGGTGCTTTCTGTGATCACTTTTGTGTTGCTTTGAAACTTAGGATAAACTTTACAAGAACAAACAGGGCTATCTATACCCCATGAAAGGACTGATGTCCTCGAAAGCTGTTAAACCATTTGTTTAAAGATTTAGTATTCGAAGAGTTACAACAAAATTGGGAGTAATCACATAAATGTTATGATTCGGGATCCATTTTTCATGTCTACAATTCATTAGTGTTTCTGTATCTTTTGGTAAATTCGACAAGGTCTGGTATTCTGAGTCAGTTGATTAACTGTGTAAATTGAAACATGTCACAGTATTAATTTGTCACCTAATTTATTAATTTCATAGATCTACCTTACTGAAACAACTTCCACCTGTCTGTCAGAAAACTATTGGCAAAAACATTTTAAAATCCCTGGCAATAATCTGTGGAAACAGGATGCCATAGGAAATGGGCAGGTGAAATTTCCAAATTCGGTTCAGGTGAAATTGAGTCAACTCAGTTCCAATGCTGTTACTTGCTTCAGAAGTGATATATGATCAAGGAGTCTAGTTTCAGACATTACCAATATTTCAATTTAAAAGCAACTAATGAGACAAGGCTCAAGAAAAAAAGAACCCACCAACCTGTGATAAATTGGTAGTTCATGTTGTCTGTCCTAGTCGGAGAATAATGCTAAAATTGAGAACAAAATGATTTCCAGTTTAACATAGATCTATGTACCAGTTTACAGCATCTGATTGGCTATTAGGTGAAATATTACGTAAAAATGTCAGCAAGTTCTTCCACAGATACGATGTTATCTGCATGTTTCTTGATTTATTTATCTCTAAGTAAACAACCATGTGGTCAATTCCAACCAATCATCACAGCCACAAATCACATGATGGGTCTAAGCAACTAACAAGCCTCTGTACATCACTGAGATGTCAAAAGAGAATAAATATTTACAGTGTATTTCGTTTTTTAGATGATTTACCAGAATACTGGACTGCATTTAAAGCTGAACGAAAGAAATATAATCAAATGGTATCAAAGGCAAAACAAAATTTCATATCCAAAACAATCAGGGACTGTAAGGAAAATAACATAAAATTATTTGACACTACATCAGATCTATGTGGAGATAGGAAACAGAGCCCATCACTTGAGACTACAAATGAAGACTACAAATCAAGAACTGGCAAATGAATTTCTGGATTATTATGCAAACAAAATAGAAACTATTAGACCAAACCCACAGCATCAGCCCAAATATTTACCAACACCACTGAATGTTAATAATAAATTAACTGAATTTTGTCCAACTACCTAAACCTGAACTTAGGGGAATTATAGAAAAAATCAAAACAAAATTTTGTAAAAAGGATCCAGTTCCAACTTCCATTCTATAAAGGATGTGTAAAATTATTGTCAAGATCCCCTTGCAATAGATCTGAGCATGCACATTTTGCAATCAGTTACAATTTCCCTTGCCAAGTTTAACTGGACTGGAGTGTGTGCTACAGATTGTAGTCGTGGCATCTGAGTACTTTGTGACCCAATCAAAGTATCCCCATCACATTCACATAGATCTATAACCCTACCTTTGAGTAGCCAATTGGAATCCCCAGCAATGACATTCATTGGTACCATGGTTATATCTGGCCAATTTGTGTCTGGGAGGATTCTATTAAGCAGGCATGATATTTCTACTTAAACCTCATACCCAAGATGATCTAGGTGCTCCACTGAGCAAAAAGTAGTTTCTTCTGAATTAATATTATACACTGTCTCAGAACATCATACCTTCTTCTTGGTACACTGGTATATCTTGGGGAACTATTCTGTATGGTGGTTTGTGTGGAACTATGCTCAATAAGGCCATATTGAGAGAACATGCCCTCAGAAAAGCAGTCAGTACATTGCAAACATTTGATGCCAGTGTTCTATTGTGAATTCCCCATGTTGCAAGAACTCAACAAATAGTATTCAAGAGTTGCTAGTTTGTAACTTTAGATGTTACCAGGAAGGGAATCTGATGTCAACAACACTATGTTGACAATAATCTGGAGGTTTATCATCAATCAGCATAGACAAAGGTACCATAGTTGTGTATAAGAACTAGTTAAAATTTTCAATGATATTCTTTCTAACATGGACCAAGGTAAGATTTCAGTCCTGCTCTGCACTACTTTTCAACTTGTGGACCATGAAATCATAATTAAAGTATCAAATTCAAGATTTGGAGTTAAAGGATAGCACTGAAATGGTTCAAATCTTATTTGAAAAACAGATGTCTTAAAGTGAGCATTGGTACCAACTTTTCATGTGAAAAGCTTTTCAATCTCTCAGTACTACAGGAATGTCATACTGGTGCAGATTTAGTTTGCCATTTCATTTTTGCAACAAATGAAATTACCTCTGATTTAACCATAGATGTCAATGCCTTTGCTGAAAACTATACATTCCTGAACAAATTCAATCTTAGAAATAACAGTGCAGAAGAAAGTTGTTGTTAAAAAATGGTTAGAACATGCATTTGTTATCAAGGATTGATTAGAACATGCAATAAAGAAAAGAACTGGGTGGACCACACTAATTTAAAAATGAATGCAGATAAAACTGATATATAACGTTTGGTAGCTTATGTATGTTAAATCACACATCAAAATCCCCATTAATTGCAGTAGACAATGAAGTAAATCACAAAAATCGTGCATGGTATGTGGGGACACCTACATAAAACACTGTCCTTCAAAAATAGTGTAAATATTAAAATACAAGTAACAATGTATAACATTACTCGACTCTAAAACGCCGTCATTATCTTAACAAAGCGGCATGAGAATATTCTTTGTAGTTTGGTGCTTTCACACGTTAATTATGTATAGGATAAATAACCAGGACCAGTTGTTTATTAGCTGATAATTTCCACGAGTGCCCGCCAGGGCACAAGTGGAAATTATCAGCAATAAACAACATGGTCGGTGTTATTTATCCTATTTAAAACACGTCCCCAAGTGGCAGCATTTTCAGATTATAATTTCACAGGGAAATTATTGGAATATAGCTTCAAGATTTTGTGGCCACGTAGTAGCGATATTACTCTCAAAATTTGCCAAAGGTTTATTAATTTGGAATTAGATCTATATTCATTGAGCTGTGTAATTTACATTAAAAATCCAAAAAGTATAACTGTTCCCTTATTCTGGTATCTTTCCAAAACATTTCGAAAATATTTCTTATGGAACAAAAATAGTTCAAACAAAAGAGGAAAGTCCTATTAAATTGATTACGCGTAAACTGCACAATCGTACTACTAGATGGCAGCATTGACATTGTGTCGAGTGTAATTGTCAAAAGGTTGGAGCCCATCAGTACAAAAATGAAATAGCCTTGTGTGGCTGAGGTGGTTTTGGAGCCTTCTGGATCTAATCCAGAATGCCTCTCGTACAAGCGTTGTGATCCTTACGGGACACATTCCATACATCATCCACATCACAGTTGCTGGGGCACACCTGAGCAATGAGTGGCCTTTCTGCCACTTATGTCATGTGCACTTCATGTGATTGGGACGCACCTGGCCAATGGGATGCCCGTCCACCCTAAGCCCTGAACATTCCATTGCACCTTCTATTATGACATCACACTTGGTATAAAAGCTGGCATGACTCTGCCCCCACACACTCATCCACTGGCAATTGATGCACAAGCATCAATTGCTGGTCTTCACGGTCTGCAGACAGAAAAGACTGTCCTGTTTGGTCGGGTGCCCACTTCAAATTAAAGCCACTGCCTCCTTATCTTTCATCTTGATGTGTTACTCAGTGTACAAGCTGCTGCCAGACCCGTGCGACCACCACCACCTCTTGGTAGGAGGTTTGTAGACTTAGATTTACTGTCTTTAGCTGAAGCTGCCTGCCTCTCCCATGGGAGGAGAGGCTTGTGTAAGGTTGAAGGCCACAAAGCGTGTCCTCTGCACCTTTGTGGTTTGACACTTTATTGGCATCCCTGGGTGGGCAGCTCAGGTAAAGTCGATAACTAGCTACTTAATTAATTTAATTAAGCCCCTAGTGGCTGTAGGTGGTTGCAAGTGGTCAAGGCAGCGTCCTTTGGCTGGGACTCTCCGATAGAGTTCCCTTGTGCACATGAGTGTTCAATCAACCATTGTTAATTAGTTCAGGTGTAGCTACTGCTGCAGGCACCATCCCCAAGTTAAAAGGGAAGGAAGAAAGGGTTCAATTTTTGAACCCTGGTCCTTTCCAATGGTGGATTGGACCTCAAAATTGGGGTGAAGCCATTATCAATGGTGAGCTCACCACTTGTCTTCTGGACAACAGTACTCAACTCAATTTTGTCATACCTAAGTATGCACTTTGACGTGACATAGCGGTGTTCCCATTGGAACACCTCCAAAAAGAAACTGGGCGGGAAGCACCCCCCATGCATGGTATCAGTGGCATCATGGTTGAACTCACTGGGTTCATGATAATGAATGTCCAGGTGCCTTGTGTTAGGGTTACAATGAGGATCAGATAGCCATTGTGTTAGATGATCCCAGTATGAGGGAGTGTCCTGTAATTCTTGGTACCCCCACGCTCTATAGGTTGATGGAGGTTATCAAGGAAAGTGAGATCTCCAAGTTGGTGATGCCTTGGGCTTCCTCCCAAGTCTTATGGCTCATTAGGGGAGTAGGTGCCCACATTGCATCTTGTCACATGGACGATGTTGCTAATAAACCTATCACCCCTGCTGAGGTGAAGGAAGTCATTCGTTCCAGTGGCAAGATCACGATCCCTCCGTTTGGTCATAAAGCCACTCATGGGAGGGTCAAGTTGACTCTCCTGGGTTACCGCTTAAATGTTATGACACATGGCCTTGAGAGGAGGCCGCTGGAACTCCCTGTGGGAGTTGATGTTCTCAGTACCTGTGCCACCCTGGCCAATGGCAGTAACAAGGTGATGGTGGTCCTGAGAAACAACACTAAAGACTGGGTAGAGATCACGAAAGGCATCCCTTTGGCCATGATGGAGGCCGCCAATCTGGTCCCTCCTGTTTCTGGTGATGTGGTGGCACCTCGTCAAGCGGCTGCTCAACAGGCTCTCTCCCTTGAGGAGAGACAAACAAAACTCTTTGAAAAGCTGGACTCGGGAACAGTCAGCCTCCCAAGAGGATGAGCCTGCCCTCTGCTCTCAGTCCTCTGATAGGAGAGGACAAAGTGGAAGAGCAATCCCTAAAACCCGGCCAGCTCAATTGGGAGTCACTGTCAAGCAGAGCTCCCACAACTGGGGTTGGAAGGCGGAGTTAGGCAACATGCTTACGTCCCACACCAAGTCTCAGTACCTGGACATCAGTGATACTGCACTGCAGGGCTACATCAAGTCCACCATTGACCACATGGAGGACAACCTCCGGGAGTGGTACCTTCAGAAGAAGGAGAAGCCCCTCCTCCACATGCAATATGTGGCCCAGCTATGAAATGAGGTTCACCTTCTGTACCCATCTTGTGGGCATCCCACTTCCTGCTGATGATGTGGAGCACCCCAGTGTCCAGGCCCATGTGCAGGCCCAGACAACCTTCCAACAGAACCGTCAGGCTCTAAGTGAGATCCAGGCGGGGCCTGGCTCTCTCCAGATTAAGGAGGCATGCCAGGTCCTCTGTAAGGCCATAAGGAGGCATGAACAGTTGGTACATCTCTTCGGCACCTCTGACCCTGCAATCGTTGAGGCCAAACGAGAGTTGGCCGCCAGAGAGGAAGAAAATGAGAAGTGATCGCAGTCCTCCCCATGCAAAGGAGGAGATGCGGCCAAACAAATGAAAGAGGGGCCCTTGCGAGGTCTTTTAGTTGTGGTAGAATGGTGTAATACTCAGGTACGGCTGAGCTTAATCTATGTCTCGGGCAAACCTCCTAGACCTCCCGTACCTAGGATCCTCTGAGGAAGGGCTTACATCCAGCCACACATAAGCAAGATGCACATAGAGTTGATAAGGTTTATTGCTGAATATTACAATCTTCTAAGCTGCTCTCAGT
>JBCAUG010675217.1:0-13704 GCA_038406175.1 Haplosyllis leylae | reverse complement strand
CATCAAGGTTAGTACACCCCCGAGAACACACCATCAAGGTTAGTACACCCCCGAGAACACACCATCAAGGTTAGTACTACTTGATGCATTTACAGTTAGCCACCAGTTGACCCGTTTTAGCTAAAATGGAAGCTTTGCTTTAAATATTTGTGTCTTTTATGCAGGTTCCAGCAGCGATAAAGCATCATTACAGGAAGAGGGTGTCTCGCCTACCCGCACCCGCACTGCCTCCTGCGTCGGACGCGGGGCCTCCAGATGTCTCACAGGAGGAACAGGACCAGGTCTGTCACGCAAACTTATCTCGCACGTCGTTGATGAAATAATAATATAACAGGATGGCCACGGCACAAGGAAACGGGGAATTTGGATGTTCATTTTTCAAGACAACGAAACACAGGAAATTTACCTGAAATGATTAAAATAAACATCTGCGTTTTTTACAGATAATTAACATCAAATACAAACAAAAGTTAGCATTTTAAAACTAGGGTTGTGGCAGGATGTTACTGACCTTTGGGCTTTTGCAGTAAATTTTGAGTTGGGGACATCCCAGTAATAGAATAAGCTTGTTTTAGCAGGTTTCATTACATTTGTGATCGCGCTTTGAGTTGGTATCTTATCTTTATTGGGGTGTGGCAGGTTTTAACATGGATTGTTTAAACTTGCAGTGGTTGACCTCCGTGGTGAGTCTTCAAACGAGCATAGCGCGACACCTAGCGAGACGCCACCTTCATCCGGACAGTGAACATGGAGAGGACGAGGAGACCTCACCAGATGGCAGTCTAACTACTACATCAGTTACCATAACGACCACCTCCACGAGCGGCGGTACGCGGAAACCCACTGCGTCTGTGATGCCGGTCCTCAAACAGCAGAACCCCGAACTCGAATCTCCCATGGACATCGATGATGCAAGTTGTAGCAATAACAGTTCACAATTGACACAAGATGACAGCACCGAATCGGACTCGCCGCCCGAGTCCAGCTCGAAACCGTCGTCCTTCCTCGTACCATTATCAGCAGCAGACGCCATTGATTGCGCTGATGATAGACAGGACACAGATGGCAGCAGCAGCAATAATCAGACATTACTCAACGGTGGCGTCTCTCACCCGCCGGACGCTGTGCCTAACGGTCCCGCGTCGTCCGCCAAACCAAACGGTCCCATATCGTTACTGAGCGGAAGCGTCAGTCCGACGTCGCTACATCCTGCAGGAAACGAAGTGCTTAAAGCCAGTGACTTATTGACAGGCAAAACAGACTCCTTACTCGCCAAGGGTCGAAACGACTCGAATGTGGCCAGAAGTGCTGCCAGTCATGCCAATAAAAACGTTGTGATCAGTTCAGTGAATAAACAAACGGGTGTCATAGCAACCAAAGTCGTCACAGCAACCACTCAAGGTGCTAAGGTAGGTGGATGACATCAGTTTCACTACCAATGTGAAGTGACGTTGTGTTGAAATGAAGAGTTTTGGTCTCAATCAGCTTTTAAACAATCATCGTCACGATGAACATCATTTCATTAGTATTATAAACTATTTTGAGCAGCGTCATAAATTTAATTACCGCACAAAAAAAAACTAGTGTCGTTAAAGAATGGGGCGCTCCTGCGTACAAGCGCAGCTCTAGACGGTTCTGTAAATGTCCACGCGTTCGTCAAACTCATTATGTACAAATTGTTGCTGACGCCATTGTGTGTTACAGGTGCTTGTCAACTCAAGTTCAGGGAAAAACAGCAGCAGCAACAACACATCACTAACATCCAAAGTGACTAGTCCTGCAGCACAAATCAGTAAGTACCTCATCTCCAGGGTAACTAGTCCTGCAGCACAAATCAGTAAGTACCTCATCTCCAAGGTAACTAGTCCTGCCGCACAAATCAGTAAGTACCTCATCTCCATGGTAACTAGTCCTGCAGCACAAATCAGTAACTCATCTCCATGGTAACTAGTCCTGGATTTGTCTCTAGAAAGATAATTGATTGTTTTTCAGTTAAAGGCAGCAGTGGCAGCGTGTACAGTAAACCGATCACCCCGGCGACGCTGGGGTCCTCTCCCGCCATAATCAACCTGAACAACACCCTACAATCCGCCATCGAGGGCAGCTCCGGTACGTCAGTGCACCCACACTTCCCTTACTCTTTATTTACGCGTAAACGATTCGACGGACCTTGTTAATCGATGCCTTGGGTTGTGTTTCATGGTTTGCGGGGGATTGAGTGTGAATTGTTTTCTTGTAGACGTGGAACTCGGTAAACTTGATGAACGACTAGTACAGATCCTCGCCTGGCAACGATTACAGCAACTACTACCCCACAGTAAATCCACAACCTCACCCGCAAACAATGTGTTGCCAGGACAACAGAAAAACAACAACAACCCCACAACGACGACACAACAGCAGCAGCAGCCTGACAAGAAGCCGCTGATGAGCGTGGCTCCCACCAACCCGTCGTACACAAGTAAGTTACCGTCATGGTCTCACGCTGTCCCGGCCCGCTTCGATCGACGTCATATCTGCATCAGATAGACGCTTGTGTGACATGCATCGTGTTTTTATTTCAGCCCAGGACATCCGCGCGAGGGCGCTGCTGTGTCCGCTCACCGGGAAGGGAACGGCGGTCTCCATGCACTGCCGCAGTCTCAACATCGGCACTGGTGAGACGCACTCTTTTATTTACATTGACGAGAAGTTATTTTATCGCTGACACGTTAAAAACAATACCAACATCCAACTTCAGCCTTTCATGTAAAAATTATTTTAAAAAGCGCACAAAACCTGTAAAAGAAATGAATCTGAACGAATGTTAAAGCGATGGTTATTTCAGGCGCCGACATGGACGTTTGTTTACATCAGTTTGGACAGTGTAACTTTGTGTCCGCAAAACACGCGTGTATCTTCTTCGACGAGGTAACTCTCTTTCCTATTCTCTTTTAAACCCAAGTGTTAAGGTGCATTTAAACCGAGCAGACGCGAAGCAGGGATCGTTTGTTAGGAAATTTGATATGCCGTCCATGTTGAGTCAACGGCAAAGATCAAAAGAAATGTTCGTTTTAAGAAATGTTCATTTTCGCTCGATGTAAATAGACCCTTTAAGCTGTGTTCACACAGAGCCAAAGCTACTTTGATAATCGGTTCTGATGATTGTCGCTGTTGTAGATGACGCGTCACTATGAACTACTCAACTACAGCGAGCACGGCACGACGGTTGACAACGTGCTGTACTCTTGCGACTTCTCGGACAAGTCGAGCGCCGCCGGGTCGCAGACGAGCAGCGTGGTGGGCAATGTACGCAAACTCATCGGGAAGGGCAAGAACAAGGAGGACGTTGCGCCGACTCTCTCACCGGACAAGGAACTCATGAGCTCCAGAACAAACGAGGTAACTACTTGAGATTATTTTGATTCTTTCATGACTTGACATCGAGATCTTGTTTATATGTAACTTCAATGTCAAATGTCCGTCAAAGTCACAGTGCATTGTGAACAGTGACGGGTACTTTGACGACGTCAGAATGGTTCTGGTTAGCCCTTCAGTGACCGTCACCATTTTTAGACTTTCACGACCTGTTTGGGGTTAGGGGTTACATGTGAACAGCCCTCGTCACAAATATCTGTCACGTCTTCTGAATCCGCACAATGTTTGTAACGGAGCTGTTGAATTTTGTAGACGAGGAAGCTGTGTAACTGTAAGGCGAGCAGCTCGAGTCTGATCGGAGGGAGCGGTGCGGGCTGGGAGGGAACGGCCGTTCTACATCACGGCAGCTACATCAAGGTGAGAACAACACGTGTCACAATTACCCTCAGCTTCATCTTAAATACAAACTCCGTCGAATGAGGGACCTGTGCACTAAAGTCAGACTCATAATCACACCGATTATCTCACTGTAATCTGCTGAATCCGTGAATGGTTACCTTCAGCTTCATCTTTAATACAAACTCCGTTGAATGAGGGACGTGTGCACTAAAATCAGACTCTTACAATCACCGCGTTATCACTGCGTGTTTCAGGTCGGATGTATGCAGTTCGTTTTCAGCATAGTGGAGCAGGCGACACGTGACCCAATCATACTGGATAGAAAACTTCTCCCATCGTCATCAGGAGGGACGTCTCTTCTGAAGGCTACTCTCAAATCACCCACTGTTGACTCATAACACACGGGCATTCAGCGTGTAAATTTGTACAGCGACTCTTTTTACTGTTGATATTTTCGTTTCCCGCGGCAGCTGGTAGTCAGACATCTGTGTAATGATTTACAGAGAAAATTGAATGAGTACCCAATTGTTACCGAGTTTAGTCGGAATTTTAGCGTCTAATGACAGTTGTACAATTCCTCAAGAAATCAGTAAAGTTTATGCCGTCAGTATTTAATATGAAATCTGGTTCTGTCAAGAGTGATAATTCGGCCTCGATCCCTTCACACAGAATTAATTGTGCAATAGAATTCTGTATTTGTGTCTTAAAATAATTAATCATAGATCAAGGCTATTTTTAATGTGACAATACCTGATACTTTAAAAGGAAAGGGTGACCAGGAACAGCACTGCCAGATCTACGTAGCCATTTCTACTGTAAAAACTTGTCGTCAACGAGAAAGAGGCGCCGACATGCGCGCAGCACTGATAAACGATTTGAGCAGCGTCCGAGTAGACGCTTGTTTTTAACATCGACGACTAAAAAGTGTTGTGTGCGGACGCTGGTTCACTGTTGGATTGTATTGTGCATAGGCGGTGTACATATTGTTTTAAATTTTGTTACATAGTTACTGTACAGTGTATAAAGTGCTCGCCACACCCTCGCGGGACACCCCCCCCCCCCGACCACATGCTAGTCCCTGTCACGTGCGCCTTTACTTCTGTTTCGCGTTTTGGTATTGTTCACACTCTCGCAGCCTTGTTGATCACCCAGCGCCCCCTCCCGTGTTCATGTACCGACAGCTCGCACCACTGTCTGCCCTCAGCCAGTTCTGTTCAAATTTCTTCGTAGCAGGGAAAGAGGTGCCCCTTCTAAATACATGTAACGTGTATTGGTTTCGTTGTTCTGACCAGCTATCTGGTGGCGCCATCACACCAGAACTTAAGAACGTTATGGTTCATTCACACTGACCGAGTCCGACACCGAGGAAGTTACAGTGGATTCTTTACAAATCTGTTCTTGACCAATCTCACTGACCCATTGTAACTTTCTCCTCGGCCCGATTCCGATAGTATTACAGTACATTACTATTTTAACTGGTATCAGAATCGGAACCAGAATAGGAATGGGATCAGTGTGAACACACCACGTGTTTATTATATGCAGTGCAATCAGACCAAATAATGTGAAGTACTGAGGAGTGATGTGACGCATCAAAGATACAACACAAACTTAAAACTGTTTCTCGGAATACTTAAATGAAACATTTGATCAGCGCATTGAGTATCCTTTTCAGAGGGATGAATGTTCAGAGAAGTGAATCCAACCGGTCTGATCATCAACCAACGAGCAAAACCTTTCTCTGTCTACTTCTACGGGACATTTAGGAATCTGGACGGGCTACGTTAACATCAGTTCTCATGGGTCCAATTTCATGTTTAAAGATTGCTCGTGTTGAAGCTTTGATGCGGATCGTAATAGATGGCGCTGTTCTCCCAACGCCGTTTGTTTGTTTCTTGTTCAAGGAGAACGGTCTGTTAAAACTTGTTGCTGATTGTGAAGCTTCGCGGACGAGAATGTTAATCAACTCCATGGAAGTGTTTGCGTGCAGATACTGTGGGCGTCAGTAGACCTGGGTGATACACAGACGCTGCTCGGATGTTGAGACGCTGCTCGGATCAACATCCACATCTCTGTAACCCGTGGTAAAATCGATGTATAAGAACAGGAACATTAAGACGCCGTGTTGTTGTGATGGACAGATGTTTGATAAATCTGAACTCTGTACATTTCCCGATATTGCTGACCCGTTGAAAAAAAAAAAAAACATTTATCGCACGCATACAGACACGCACGCACGCGCGCGACACCTGTTTACACGTGCAGACATATTGTATATTTGATTTGTTAGTGAGAAGACGATACGTCCTTGATTAGTGTTTTATTTTATATTAAAATACTTTACAGAATGAAATACACTGCCTTGCTGTTTCTTTTCATATGGGATACACACTGGCCATATAATCATCCGTGCCACGCAGGGCATATATTATTTTTCCCTCATCTATGGTGAATAAGTGTAAAACTGTTGGGCCATTGATCCAAAAGACCATTATATAAGGGCGCTGTAACTTGTCAAAATCTTAACGAGTTGTGAGTGATGTTATTCATATTTCTAAAATCTTTTCCTTGTGGTGAATCCCAAAAATGAGCATTTCCGATCATTTTTGACGTTGTGAATTATTGCCATGCGCCACACTATAAGGACACCTTAGTGAAGTTCTGAATTTGACGGCCGCTGTGCTCCCTGAAGTGTGTCGCACCAGCCCAAATGTGACAAACAAATTCCAAAAGGAAGAGTCCCAAACAAGTGGGCACTATTAATTTATCCCTGGTTCTTCTGCAAATTATCATAAATGACTCACACAGCCCTTATTTGTAGTTTTTATTCAATATACTTACATGTAATTCTGTTTTAAATATTTAAATTTCTTCGATACATTTATTGCTTTGAACAATAACCAAGACTTTCCGGTAAAATTATCGGTCATAGATTTTTGTCCTTTTGTCCCCCGTTGCAACTTTTTGTAACCATGATCACACAGTTCATAAAATAAGTGACAGTTCATGCTACAGCACAATATTTACAGAGCTATTTACACAATATATCATCTGTAGGTGACTCGGTCACTGTTGCATTGCGTCCGAGGCGTTCCTCTATTTTAACGAGCCACTCCAGTATTTACAGTTTAACTGGGTCCCGCTGGGAGACTGTCTAGTTGTACAGGTCCTCGCGGTCTGTGCCGATCGCTTCTCCCTCATCCAGCGACGAGAAGTTGAGGAAGTGTGACGGGCGGTGCACCTCGTGGTAGAACTCCTTGGGATTGGCGAGCGATAAGTCGTACTTCATGTCTGGGTTGTGCCTCACACCTACAAAACATCAACAATCACATCAGTCAACACTCAACTCGACGGTAGTTAACAGTTTACAATCAGACCTCAGTGAAGCTACTCACCCATGAAGTTATAGTTCCACGATCCTTGCCCGGGGATCATGAAGAAGCCGAGGAATCGGTCTGACAGCAGCATCTGCACCTTCTCGTAGAAGCTGGGCAGGTAGCCCTTGGGGTTGTTACCCTTGTCTGTGTTCTGGCGTCCCCACTCGAACCCACTGGGCGTCAGTTTGTAGGCGGTGAGAGAGCATGAGCCGGGAGTGAAGCTACAAGTATAAACCACCATGATGAGATACACATTCTACCAAGTTAACATTAGACACACGTAACTTTGCCTCTAAATGTTTGTTGTGGGTTTGATCTAAAGTAGCCATGAAACCACACAACCTCTCCGGATATTTGAAGGTAGGATAAAGTTCAAATGACGTCGATCAGTATCAAATAATTATGGCCTGTAGGTGCTGCCAACATAAATCCACAGGAGAATCTCCTTTATTCTCGTGAAACAACAGAGACCCAATTCTACTTACTCTACAGAGGCAATCATGACACAGGCTATGGGCCGCCACTTGGAAAGACTTAACGCACGAATCCAATGACAACACCCATAGACGGCCATTTTAACTACCGAGTCATGGTCTCTGTGATCACGTGGGTTATTGAGTGTTACCTGCAGGTGATGACGACGGTTTTCTCTCCGTCCCAGGTCGAGTTCTGCGCCATCACCTTCGCGTGCGTCGTGACATCTTGTGGCGACAGCTGAGGTAACTCGTTCGGCTGAGTGTGAATCCAGCCCAGTGGCTCCATCTCCTGTAAACATTATAATGTCTGATGAACAGTCCCACAAGTCTTGCTGTAAGGTCAGTTTGGTCGATAGTTTGATGAGTCTTACCTTGAGATACTCATGTGTTGGTAGAGTGTTGGGGAGGTGCACTGTTTGGTGAGTTCCCCACTGTGGAGGCATCACGATACATCGAATCTCCTTCACCTGCGGGTTGTCAGGCGGACTCACTCCGTACAAGTATCCTGCAATCTGAAAACAGATATCACAGGAGTTTAATTCGACTACAATGAATTTAATGAGAATAGAACTGTGCGTTCCCCTGACGAGGCAGTGATCACGTGACGTACAGAGCCGGGTGCCAGTGAGAACGCACTTCATGTTTCCACAAACTAGAGGTGCGTCTATCAGGGATACGATGAGCACCTGACCATATATTGTGGAGTAATGGTTCACTGCAGGTGTAGAGAGCATCACTTACCTGCGCGCGCAGGTCGGAGATGATGATGAACTTCTTGAGGACGTTCTTGGGGAGGATGTAGGTGTATCCCGTCTCTTTGATGTCGTCTGATGACACATAGATGTGGTTTGTGCGCAGGTGCAGGTTGGTGGCGGAGATGGCTCGGACGCGCCACTCAGTCTTAGACGCGAAGGTCTGCGTCTCGTAGTTACTCAGCGTCGTCGTGATGATCTCGTCTCCGTGCTTGTTCACCGTCCTGCAAAGTCAAACTCTTCAAGTCAGTTGATGGAGGATCAGACCTTTGAAATTGTGGCACATCGCAAGAAGTGTTTTGAAGTGTACGCTCCAATTCTAAGGCGGCAACTGTAGCAGCCTGACCGCCAACTCTCAGGAGCACAGTCGGGTGGACAGGTGGAGCTGGGCGGGTTCAGAACGAACATAGCCCAACTCCGGTCCACACCGACAGTTCCTCTACCACAGCTGTAACGCCGAGATACCATCACAGAGGGTAAACCAGTTGACTGAACCGTGGAACCAAACCCTGCACACTATCTACCATGAAACTGGCACTCAAAGTCCATTTACACTGAGTAAAAGCAACACGAAAAGGACATCACTTTCAGAGTGGTTCTCCGTGACTGACTTACTTGGTGGTGGTCGCTGTGAGCTGCGACTGTTCCTTGGTTTGTTTCTCTATCTCTGCGATCTGGAGACGCTGGGCTGACGGCGCGCTGATCTCCATCCCCAGAATGATGTCACGGATCTCGGACTGAGTCAGGGACGCCACGTTCACACTGAAACGGAAAACAAACCGCTGCAGTTACCCTGGTTCCTTTGCGGGGCAATTTATGTAAAGTTAGGCAGTCAGGTAAGGGAAGTGTTCACATTAAGTACCAATTGTTGTGTTCATTCTGGAATAGGAAACGCTAACACTCAAAAGTTTTCATCAAGTCAAAATCTCCTAGAATCGGGGTTATGTCATTCTGCCAACAAATTCATTACGAATTGATCTAATATAAGGCAATTTAGGACATTTGGACAAATTTAAAGTCATATAATATTCTTTTCGACAACAAACGATTAGGCATCCACGTTGAATATTTTTTGGATTCTCGTGGACCAGCACACTGACTCTGAACACGCATCGCACATACTTGTTTTTCTTTCCATAGTCTGCGAGGATGAGATCCTTGAGTTGCACCTCGACCTTCATCCACTCCTCGTCCGTCAGCGTCGGCCAGATGTGATGCGGCTCCGTCACCGTCGTCTTGTCCGGCTTCAGGATCATCTTGGCGCGGTCGTTGTTCACGTGCAGCGCGCGCAGGATCAGGATCAGACGCGAGAACGCCTGCGCAGTGGGAAACAGACATTTATTATACATTGTTACATGTTTGGCGTCATAACATTCCAAAAGTTTAAGCTTTACGTAAAAAAAATCATTGTGACGACTTCTCAGATATTTCACATGTTCCACAGACAACATGTAAGACTAGTTGGAAAAGATTTGGAGGGTGTGGGGGTGGCTAAGCCGGTGTACTGGGTGTTTTTGACAAAGATATTACTTCCAAATGGAAATACATAACACTGTGAAGTTCTTCAGGGTTGCCACATTTGAAGTCCATTAAAAATTCCCTAATATTTCCATTACAAAATAAGTTTTCCCTAACAATTTCTTTTATTTTTCAGTCTGTGAAAAGAAAACAACAACCTTTAACTGTTATTAACAGCAATTCCCCCAAGAGTTTCGAAAGGCAAAAGTTAAACAATAATAATCAGTAGACCTTGAGTATATATTTGTAAATGAGACACTTACATTTAGAGCCCTTATGGAAATGTTTTCCAGTGCTGCTGATTGTTCTAGAGTACAATGCAGTTGTACTTACGGTGTAGGAGGAAATGGTTTTGAGCCAATCATCGTACAGGTTGAACAGGACCATCTGTGGTTCCGTCGCCTTCAGGATCAAGTCTCCGAACTTCTCCACCTGCCAAGAAAACAATTTCTGAATTCACCTCAAAATATACTAAGCAATGACAAACAAAAATATTCTCCGTATTCATTTTCAACTGAGCGAACCAGTGAAGGTATTTTACCTTGAGACAGGCCTGGAAGGGCAGCTGGAGCTCGGAGCCTTTGATGACAATGTTGGGGAAGTCGAGGAGATGGACCTCGAGCGGATCGAGCATTCCCTTACGCGTCACAATGATCTGTTTGGGCTGTTCCTCCACCGGTAGAGAGCGGATCAGCGCCGCAACCTCCTCAGCAGTCTTCCACTTCGCCAACTAAAAAATAATAGTTGTAACCTACAAGTTTATGTTGTATTCATGCTGCCCGAGAAAGCGACCGAGAACGACAAAAATGGCTCACATTGAATAGTATGCAGGTATTTATGCTGCACCGATACCCTGTCAGCCATCAGTCTCGGCCTCAGTATTGGTCTCAGGCAGTGTAAACATACGCTTACTATTAACTGAGACCTCTTCTATCAAGGGTCGAATATTTTATCCCTCACACTGGTCGTGGCGGGAGGTGGCGCTACTATCGGTTGTGAGGAATAACTGCGACACAAACACGTGACGCCATCAGCTTCAGAACGAAGAGGCGACGCCGCGTCTCGGACGCTGTTTGCTCTTCCGTGGATGTAACGCCGAGACGCTGGGTGATCACGTGACCCGGCTGACTTATCCACGGAACATCATACTGTACACAATCAGTAAGTTTACCTGTCCCAGACGCTTCTGTCCGGCCCACACCGAGGTGTGGATGATCTTGAGGAAGAGTTGTCCGGTTCTCGGGTTGAAGATGAAGATGGCGCCGTTAATCGGTTTCGTCGTCAAGTTCCCTTCAAACGTCTGAAACACAAAACAAAACCGTCAAGGCCTTGCTACACTAAAAATAAAAAGGACACGCTGATTACAAGTTGGCCTGGTAGATTAAAAAAAAAAAAAAAAAAATAGAGAACGTCACTTTCTCATTTGATTGACCGGAGGGTAACTAGAATTTCACCCAGTGTAAATGTTTTGAACAGTAAAAATAATATTTTCACATTCTTGAATCATCACTGTACCTTGTGGATGGTGACTCTGTAAACGTTGGTATCGTCGACGAACCAGATGATCTGGTTGGAGAAGAGTTCCCCGTAGTTCTGTGAGGACAGGTAGGGCTCTGTGGGTTCGGAGGAGTAGAGCTGCAGTCCCTTCCTGATCCGCTCCCGTAGCACGTACAGCGCTGGGTTCGCCTTCATGATCTTCGCCATCGCCTGCTGGATGAGCGGCTTGGCGCCTGGGAACCAGTTACCGAACGCGCTGTGTAAGTTGTAGGCGAGGTCGATGGCGATGAGGGTGCCGGTCGGGGACGGGTAGATACTCATGTTGTCTGTCGTGTAGTCGAGGAACTTGGCGCGAGCGTAACGCTCTACGTCGTGTGAGTCGTAATCTCCCCAGCGGAGCTGGATGTCCAGCCAGTACTTCTGTGTGGTCGAACCGTCCATCGTGTCTCTGTAATGATCAGTACATGAAATTAACTTTGTGACATATCGCTTGGTGTTTTCTCTGTTCTCAACTGTATCCTGTTTTCCAGGCATCAAAGTAACGTTTATTCCACTAACACAAACACAACTCAGATATACTTCCAGTAATCTCTTAACTACAATCACAATAACCTCATTCCATTCACAGAAACATCCCACCTCTACTGGGGTACATCCTTCGATTTTTAAAACTTTCGAAATTGAAAGTAAATTCCCTGTGTGAAAATATGTTTTTAATACTTTAAAATAAATTCCTGTATTTTCTCCGTCTGAAATGATCAACCAAATTCCCAGTGGTTTTTGTGAACTTACTTAGAGTCTGCCAGCAGTGAGGGTTTGGAGACGTTCCACTTGTAGGAGGCGAAAAGGAGTATGTCGGCGCAGGAACTGTTCATCTTGTAGGACTTGCGCGGGTGAATCGTCTCCTTCTGTACCGTGTCGATTCCGAGCATGTCGAGCTCCTGGTCGAACACCTGACACAGATCCATGACGACGCTCTCGTGAATCTTCTGCCACAAGTGGGCTCTGAAGATCTGGATGAGGGAGATCTTGAGGGTCGGGATCTTACCGTGCATGAAGATGCCCGTCAGATCGAGCTGCACCTGGAAACCTACGTAAACCTGCAACACAGAACAACAGTCAATGAAACAAAGTATCCGCGAGAGATATAGTACTGAACATCTTTTACTTGTTTGAAGTGTTGTACTCACGTTTGCTCTGTTGATGGTCGGTGACCACCACAGCGTGAAGCGTCGGTTCGGAATCTGGTTCAAACCGGATCTTTGCGCGTTCGTCAACTTTTTGTACTTCATCGACTCCTCGAAACCGCTCGCCTTCTCCCTGAAAACAAGTAGCGTCATGACAATATGGCCTGTTCATTGAAGGATAACTGAGTATCTTCTTACATAGCCATTTTTAATACTGAACAATTCTGCCTAAGTCTGCATTCATACCTTTGATTTTCTAACGTATTCTAATGCAATTTCATAGAAATAAAACAATGACAGATGTCATCTTCTGTGTTTGAACTTTTTGTCTCTTCCAATAAATATCACATACTTTTACAAAAGGGTCACAATTTCAGGCCATTTTGCACAAAAAGCATAAAATTGGGAGAAAAAGTTTATTGCCACACACGTACCAGAAGAGACCCTCCCAGGTGGGGAAGTAGGTTCCCTTGAAGAGCGTGTGTTCTAGGATACCCTCCACACCTCCAAGCGCCTGGATCATGTCTGTGCGATAGTTGTTCAGGTTCCACAGCTTCCCGTCATGGCGCTGGTGCGTCCACCAGAACGGGTTCTGTTTCAGCACCTGGTACTGTTTGAAGTCGGTACGCACCCTCCAGCCCTTGTCATACGCCAGCGTGTGTCTGTCCTTCTGGAAGAGTGTGTTGATTCTGGGGATACCACGGTCCCAGCTGTCTTCCAGGTCCTCCAGCGTCAGACGCCGGTTCTGCGCGTTAGCTTCCTGTCGTTTGAGCGCATACTCAGCCCAGACGCGCTGTGAGTCAATGAACTCGCTCTCCCAGGGCATGATGTAGCGGTAGAGATTTGGGATGAGCTGATCCTCGTCGTGACTCATCCCTGACCGGAAGTGAGTGATTCCCACATCCGTCTGTTTGGACCAGCGCAGGTCTGACTGTGGGATGAGCACGTGACCCATCGACAACATACCCAGTCCGCCCAGCTCCTGCAAAACAAACATTCAAGTCTGAAGAAATTTCCTCACCCAAAACACTTAGCACATATTTATTACCGCCCGCATCCGAAGGATGGGGGGAAGGTAATAGTATCAGTGTGTTTGTCCACGGGGGGGGGGGGGGGGGGGGAACACCTCAACCCAGCCCAA
>JBCAUG010675106.1:0-13704 GCA_038406175.1 Haplosyllis leylae | reverse complement strand
TGGGCCCCCCCCCCCCCCCCCTCCGGACTTGCTACGCCGCAGTCGGTATGCCTCTTGCGTTCACGCAGGACTTTCTTGTTGTGCGATGTATCGACACCTCATCGTTTGTGTGGTCCGAAGTCACCGAGAGAACATCAATTGAGTTCATACAAAGATTAACTTTAAGGTTTTATCAATTAAAATTATTCCCCGTAAAAAGTTATGAAAAAGTTCAGGGTGTTGTCTTTTGCAATACAAATTTGATGGATAAAACGTTCTTTTTCAGATAGTCTTGTTGCCATTTTTTCAGTCGCGAGGCCTCAACGTGCGGAGCGACTTATATGGTCACTATGGTGTCTGTGCGTTAGTACAGTTGTTTCCTTGGACGTTTGTATGTTGCTTGTGGCCACTTACAAAATTTCAAAAATTTCATGGGCTTCAACAATTCCAAGACCAAGGTGTGTTTCAGGCTATTCTGAGTAACTTTGAGTTTTTGATCCGAGATGAGATAACACCAGATTTGGCATGAGACAAATTCAGACCAAAAATTTTTTTATCAAATTTTTCTTTTCTGAACAAAAAGTTTCCCAACACAATATAAAGTCATCCAAGTTCAAAATTATTTGAACCAAAATTTATTGTAGGGGATTCTAAGGAACTTGCTTACTATTTTGTCTGGCTGTCTCTGTATATTTGTCCATCTCTCTCTCTCTCTCTAGCTACATATCTGGCTTACTATCTAACCGTCGCGGTGCGACACAATGCTACCAAGCATTCTCGTTTTTTCAGAGAAAAAAACATTCATTTGGGGTTTCACATTTCATAATCGCCAACAATTCTGTCTTCGTTCATTATAGTTTGAGAAATCAAAGTGACGCAGGGGAAGAAGATCACCTGTTTGGTGTAATTTTCGGCATTTTGTAGTACCATTCAAAACGTCCCTCGGATGCTTCAAATTTTAGTTCGATAACACATGCGTCACTCATTCACTGAAATATTTTCATCAAAATTACTATTTGAGTGTGTAGCAGTGCTCCGTCATCAGGTTTACTTTTGTCGGAGAGTGCTTACAGTCTGGTGTCTCGATTTGATAATGTCAGTCATTAACCCACGCAAAAATGAAAATAAATTTCCACGAAGAGTGATTTGTGACTCGTATGCGAAGTGAAAAAGACGACTTTGTCATGCACCAGATACTAACGGTAGAATGTTTCACAGTGACTGTTCCATGTGGAAATTGTCTTTCCTAAAATACCACCATAAAATTGAAAACCGTGTTAATATAGTTTATCGTGGGGTTAAATGTACACAGTGAAAAAAGTATGAAGTCCCTCATCTACAGCAAATAGATTGCAGTTCGTGTTTCGGAACTGTGTAAAATCATTTTTCATTAGAGCTGCTTTTGTAAGATAAGAGGCCATCTAATCAGTATTCATGGCACTAGTTGCTGTATGAAGCCGTTATGGCTTCTCTTCTTTCAATTTCCTGTAACGGACCGTAAAGAGAAAAATGCATGAAGACATGAAATACTGGAATTCGGATTAATCACTTGATCTTGTCATTTTGGTTTTTAACCTAAATTTGGAAGACGTTTTTAAATGTTTACCAGAAAGAAAACAGGGGTCACATTTCATTCCATCTGATCCGAAAGAAGCTGGAAGATTGCGAAGCAGCATTTGAATTTTCAAGTTCAGCCCTTCGAAGTGTGTTTGTAGCTGTGCCAAAGAAAGTAGATATGGATTTTTATTGACCGCCGCACTCATATGGATATAGACTTTGCTTTTGATGGTGTTACTATTGTGTCACAGTTGGTGTATCACAAAGGTCGTACATAACATGCAATTCCTGTCTTTTCCTGGTGTGCTTGTAAATGATTAAAAGAGTTTCATGTGTCTTTCAGAAGTCCGCAAATAGGGTTGCCTTAGGCGGTAGATGGTCAGCTCAGTGTGAGAATGGAAACGTATCAAGTAATGTACGCGGTGTGCTGTTGCCTGCAACTAATGCAACACAAATCAGCAGAGAAACAGAAGACCGGTGAGTTTAAATTTACCTTTTCCAATCAGATAGAAGTGTTTGCTTGGCCAATGTTATCGATTCATTGCCACAACTAACAGAAACACTCGTCAAATCTTATTTTAAAACTGACTTCTTTACTTGTACTAATAGTTCTACTACGTGAAGTACTTTCTCGTTGATTTGATAACATTTATCACTATTTCTTTTTGTACAAGTCGTGCTGTCTACGAGCTTGAGCGGTTCCCAGTTTGAATGGACAGTGGACGGTGCAACTATAATGTCGGAGGAATTCTACAAAGACAAGGGACTTTCACAAACTATTGTCTTGAGAGTGAGTAATCTGAATTGTTTTGGGGTTTTATTTCTTCGTGGACGAACTGTTAATCTGCGATGCGAGGTTAAATTCAGTTTTGTGGAGTTCAAAGTTTTTGTTTTTGTACCATACAAGATGGTCTTAATATTTTTCAGCCCAAACATATGACAGACAAATTTATGGTGCAGTTTATATACTTGGATATAGGATGCAATGATAGTGGCTCTCTGGAGATTTGTGAGATGAACGATTTTCCACAAACTTGTTTAGTTCCTGTACGTAAGGTTTACCCGTCTGGAATCTAATTGACAACCTCCTCAATTTTATTTTATTTTATTTTTCATTTAATGTACTTTTGGGTGCATGTTTTGTTGTGTTATTGGTTCCTACGTCTGATATTTTGTAATATGTTTTCTGAGTTATAAGGTTTGCGATAAATATAAGTTTTGCTCCATTAATTTGTTATCATTTCATTAATACATATTTTATAGTAGTACGTTCATGTATTTATCTTTTCCATTACAGTGTGTTGTGACAAAGCATGGTAAAACGTTTTTACATTGTTTATTTGCTTGCCTTCCGCACTAAAAGCTAACAATGTCACATGTACTTTTAACAATACATAATTTAAACTGTACTTACCACACCCCTTTGAACTAGTATCGTTGATAACCTGGGATATCACCACCGAACTGCATCCTAAAGACATGCCAGATTGAGGCGAAGTGTAGTCCTTGGAGCTGGGGATTATAGTTGATTGTCTAGTGTACAGATGTACGTCACGTGTACCGCCTACTAATCGCTTTGAAGAACCCTTGGGTGAAGGATTACCAACCAAATTATCTAACTGCTTACAAAGACCTTCAAGTCCTGAATTGCCAGACTTAATAATGTAGTGATCAACTGTCGAAGTGACAATATAGGGGCTCATTTTGTAGTCACACTTTGGAAAAGGGAATTAAGAATTAAGTGAGCGTTCAGTTTCATGCTCTTGAGCAAGTGTGAGATCAACTATGTTGTTAGTGCTCCTTTACTTCTTATTCATTCTTCCCATTTTTTGACAGATGATCTCCAGAATGTGCGGCACAATGAAAGATATTTTTGAAAATAGTCGCAAACATCATCTGACAACGACAGAAGCAGGTCGCCCTCTAGAAATAAAATGGAACACTGGGTACCCGTCGGGCCACAACCGTGGATTCAGAATCACCGTCACTGCCATCAGAAGCTTCGGTATTTGTCCAGTCTTCTCATTTCTTTTATTTAACTGCAGTCTCTATTTGAACCAACTTTCATTTTTAACCAACAGTCAGAAATTTTACACAATGTCAAGTAACAAGGAATTTTAATTTGAAGTTAAAGGCTTTGAAAAATATCAGGGAGTCTCAAGCTCCACTTAGGTGACTCGTGCCACCACATTGTGCATGATATATACTTGGAGTCAATTTGTGAATGATCAGTGTGCGGGGGTCAATTTGTACAGGGTTACCATTTCGCACTTACACCCACAACTGTCCCCACCACCTTGTGACTATCAATTTGTGTATGGTGACCTTATCGCACATACACCCACAACTATTTCCACCTGTGGAGGTTGCAGGTCAATTTATGTGTGGTGACCTTTTTGCACTTTACAACTGTCCTCATTACCCTACAACTATCAGTTTGTGCACAGTGACCTTTTAATTTTTGCACCTATAACGGTCTTTTTACACTTAACGTTTGCCGCAACATTTGCGTCAACTTTAAAATTGTGTTAATGGTGACGCAAACATTGACGCAGAGAATGGGTTCAAACCCCAATGGGCCATTCTCTGCGTGTGTGTTTGCGTCATTATTCACTCAATACAAAACTTGACGCAAACGTTGACGTTGATGCAAACACTGATGTTGACGCAAACGCTGATGTTAAGTGTAAACAGAGCTTAAGGGGGGACGGTCTCCGCCGCATCCTGTTTGTTTGTGTTAACCTTTTTGAACTGAAAACACCTGTGTAGCCAATTGTCAAGTGTCCAGCAAAAATCCATCTCCCAACATTTGTGCAAAGCACAATTTACCTCTTACATAACTCTGTGAGGTACCAGTAAACCTTCATTGGAACTACCGTAAATGTCACAAATAATGCACACGTGTGCAGATCAACTTTTTGCACTGAACCTTATTTGAGAACACCATGAAGCCATTTCCCCCATATGACCCTGCCTGTTGCCTGCCTGCACATTTGTTACAATTTTACTTCATTCAGGTTACTCCGAAAAAGGTAAATCCTCAATCCTCGATCAATCTGATACAAAGTTTGTAAACCTGCAAGAAAAGGTCTGTGGTTGTACTGCAAAAAGGGGATAAAGAGAGTGATATTTTTTAAGCTTATGCCGACTCCTTTGTACAGAATTTAATTTGGCTATAATCAATTAATTTACTGGTAGATATCATCTCACTGACAACAGTGATATTACTTGTTGACAGAGAAGCAGAAGCCATGTGTCGTTGTATCGAGTAATTAAACAATTTAAACTACATTTCTAATCAACAATTGGTTAACTCGTGTTCCGCTTCTCCGTCAAAAAATGCTATCAATTTTAAAAAGTTCATTTACCAGATCACTTGGAGGAAATTCCCGTCTTTGACCATTTTACTTCGTAATGTGGAGAATCGTTATCAACAAGAAAGTCCTCCTGCGTGAACGCAAGATGCATACCGACCGCGACGTAGCAAGTGCTCCCTCTGCTACCCTATCCCGGGGGGTGGGGGGGGGGTACCCCAGTCCTGGCCGGGGGAGGGGTACCACCCCCCTGTTTTAACAGACAAACACCTGTGAAAACAGTACCTTACCGTCGTACTACGTACGCGGTCGGTAATAACTTCTAGTCTTTAATTTATTTTCAAAGACGGCAACTGTGGCTCGAACTGGAGGTGTTCAGACAACATGTGCATCGCAAGAGATCTACATTGTGATAAAGTGGCACACTGTCTGGATGTCTCAGACGAAGTTGTCAACTGCTCCAATTCAGGTCTGTACACGTTAATGTCTCGAATAAAATATGACCCTGTTTCTGTCAGTCAAATGACCTGTGACTATTGATAATTCGGATGTATGATGAAACAAAATGAAAAAGGCTTTGTTTTACAGGTTTATTACCAAGTATTTACAAGTGCGACAATGGGGGCGGAACATTCCCATGTGTAAGTAACAAGTGGAACGAAAGGTGGTTCGGTGTAGCAATACCATTGTTAATTGTACTGGTGCTTTTCCTCGTTGCATTCGCAATCAAAGTACGAAACATGATTTGCCGTCCACCAGAGCCACAGGGTACGTTTGATCACTTGTTTACCTTCAATCCTTGTTTTACTTATGAATCCGTTAATGGAATTGATAAGAATTGCAAAAATAACGTGAAATAAATTAAAATTGCAGGAGCAATGCCATCACATATTGGTATCTGGCAGATAAGGCCACCTCGTCGACGAAGACAGAGGTCGTCTAGAAGTCAGAACCACTCCAGTGATGTAACCAATCAACTTAGTGGACAGACATCAGATCCACAGCTCCAGA
This sequence comes from Haplosyllis leylae, assembly GCA_038406175.1. Classification (NCBI taxonomy): domain Eukaryota; kingdom Metazoa; phylum Annelida; class Polychaeta; order Phyllodocida; family Syllidae; genus Haplosyllis; species Haplosyllis leylae. The sequence goes on along the minus strand of JBCAUG010675106.1, from coordinate 7,843 downwards.
ATTGTTCTTACGGAGACTTACTGCGTGGAGAGTCACAGCAAGGGGTGCACGCAGGTGGTCGGCCCGTCGCTTATGATCCTGTTAATATGATGTTGTTGCCACCACCATATAGTCCTCCCACATATTCGTCACAACATCAGTATCATCCTCCTACAGAAGGTAAGTAAACATAATTAAAGTAAAACATTGCACACATACACCAAAATACAACATAAAATCCCAGCAAAAAAAACTGCAAAACAAATATCCGAAATTGTTAACGGCGTTTGCAGTAATTTTGATTTTTCCACAGGTGAACCTCCGCCCATTTATGAAGAGTTCGAGACTCCACATTCACAGTGTGAACATCTACATCATCAGTCAGTCCATACAAGTGACAAGGATGCACTGTCGTGAACTGTAAATATGTACTGCTAGGGAAGTAGAATATCTGCATATAATACAGCTGCAAAAGAATCTCTTGTGAATCTCAGACGCATCATTCCTTGTTGTGTAGAGCGTTCAATGTTCTTTTATACTTCACTCTTTATGAAGAGAATAGTATTTTGTTAAACTTTATGCAATCACGTTTTTTTTATTGTGAAAACTGAATGCTGATCACCCGTCGTTCAAATGTTACGCTTCTATAAATATCTGTTGATACAATAGATGAATCCAAATCCTCATTTATTTAAGGAGATATTTGCTTATAAACAACCAAGTGTCAAGCAGACTCACTATGGTCGCAAGTTTCAATACTCGGTCATGACTTAACTTCATTTGTGAACCGTGGTATGTGTGGCATAATAATGCAATTGCAGCTAATACGCGTAATAGTGGCGTGTACAATATAATTATTCCTGAAACAGCCTGAACATAATTTTGTAGCCATAATGATGCTCTAATTTAATATAGTATATATATTTGTACTAGAGTTATTTTAGTAACCAGATACGTACATATATATTTGAGCGATATCTTGTCAATCGGTTTAGTCCGTAGCAGTATTACATGTCCTGCATAAAGGGAAAATCTTTTGGAGATATTCTTGCCAGGAGCAATAATATCTTGGATATATCAAACCACAAGCGATTCACTGGGTTAACATGTGTTTCGTAAAAGCAGATATATGTGTTATTTTGTTGTTGAAGTTAGATATTAATTTTTCAGATGTTGCCGTTTTCTGCTCACCTTATATGCGTGTTAATCAAGTGTAACTGTCGTTCAAGTCTCAAAATATCAAAACTTGATTATCATCGTACACAAAACTAAGTTGTTCCCTGACCAAAATTATCATGTGTAGTGCCTTATAGAATATACTTGGCCAAATAATACATGGGATGTTGAAGGAATCACCAAGTTAACACATTCAGGAAATGACAAGTCTTTTTGTATCGCGCATAACCTGTTAGTTTGTGCTTGTAATACGCATATCAAGTCTTTTGGTTTTGTATGTTGTTTAGGACCTTTAACTGGCTTTGCTTGTTTGATACCTGCAAGTCGAATCAAATCACTTTGTATTTCATGTACCAACGAGCCCGTCAGCAAAATTCGGGCCACTAAGTTTTAATATTGTGTCAATGGTGACGGTGACTTTGACAGGCAGAATGGATCCAGAACTCATTCTGCCCGTCAACTATTGACACAATGTTAAAACTTAATGGGCCGAATTTCGTTGACGGTACGTGTGAACAAGGCTTAATGCATAATTATCGAGATAGTCTTGTATAGATCGGTTGTATTCGCAGAAATGTGGAATTTATAACTAGAATTACATGTCTTGTTTCCACTTGAATGTTAGATGTTATCACAATACCTTCATGGAAAGTGCCACTATTCACTGACAAGATTCTACACTGCCGAATAGCATTGATGGCTGTGGCAAGCAGATGAATTCGGCAGAACTTTTCCAAGCAATAATAGCAAGTATATGTGGAAGGATGGCTGAAAAGAAAGCCATCTGTCTCTTTCAAGGAAGCCTTCCATTTTTCTTTCACAATTTAGGACCAGTCAAGAGGATGTTTATTGATATCAGCATTAACAGATGCTGCTGTTACAATCCAATGGAAAACAGCAAATACTGTGTCTATTGAGTTACTGCAGTTTGAATCCTAAATACCAGTGTTTTACTCGTATCCCAATTTGCTGTTTCTAATGTGTGACCTATCCCAAATGCTATAGTCTTTTAAAAAGTCAATGGTATTTAGTTAGTCGAGCCAGTCATTGTCTTCTTTGCGCTGCTCACTTATATATAAGATATCTGGCAAACCTTCCCGCTCACAATCGAGTCACCGAACGGATTTAGCACCAGAAACGAACCACAAACACCCTGACTTTGAAACCAGAGAGTAGTGCTGTCTGAAGTCCGCAACGAGGGCATTAATGGCCCCATTGAAATGTTACATTAGATGACTCAATCCAAAACTTTCATTTTAATGAAAATTTATTGTGATATGTAAGGTTTTCAACGAAGACGCAGACACCTGTCACTGACAGGAAATACAGTACTGTACTTCAAACAAAATACAGTGCTCACAACTTATCATCTGAAATTCTACCTGCAACTTCTTATTAGGCCTAATTGAAGTGGACTTGTATGCTAAAAGGATTGAGTGAGAGCTGTGTGCGTTTAGAAAATTATTTTTACCAGACAGATGTACCTGAAATTATGCAATGTTAATTAGTGTTTTGTTAAATCGGTTGACAACTGTAAAATGTAATTCTTACAGCAATGTGTATTTGCTAGAATGCTTACATGATCAGTTCAGAAAGCGAACAATAAAGTTTTCAAACAAAAGTCTTTTCGATTTTTTAAATCTGCTTACCTAAATAAGTTTTGTCCCAACAATTTCCCTCAGTTCTTTTTGAACAAATACTTTGTGCTGACCACCAGGGGGCTCACTTTCAGTGATATTCGAGTTTCCCCACAAATACACAAAGATGGCAAAATTAATTGGCATTACTGTAAAATTAAAATAAATTAGTAACAGTAACTGGCTGAATAAATTTTAAACCAGAGTTACGTTTGTCATGGTACTTTGAATTAAAGTTGATGTGACTGACAACTGTATCTACCCTGTTTTAACATTTAAGCAATAATCTCTGTGTGGTGACAGCTACAACGGATGGGGGATCCTTTCTTTTTCTTTTGTACACGGGACAATAGCTGTACTGGATCTGATAAGATGCAGGTGTTGTAATAGAAGTTACAATCACTAAGCAGTGACAACACAAACAGCATAGATATTGCACAGGTTGGTTTTATTGGGAGAACTTGTCAACATGTTTTGTGTTGTGTAGATTCTTCAGGACAATACAAAATTCTGTTGGTTGGGTCCTTTTAAAGTGTAAACTATGCAAATGAAGGTCTAGATAGTATGTAAATGAATATTTGGAAAGTATGTAAATGAACTTCAGATAACCTAATGAGGCTATACTGAAATTATGTAAATGAGTCCTATTGACTGAAATTATGCAAATTAGTTCAAGCTGGAGTTCTTTGATTGATTTCCTGTTATACAATATTTTTAATTTGGAATACCATCAATTATTTCAATTTTTATGCCAAAGTTCTTCTTTTACCTGTAAAATGTGAGGATTTTAAAGTTTTTCATTTAGATCATATTTTGGTCTGTTAGGTAGTCAAAGAAACTGAAGGCTTCTTGTGTTGTGTCTTCTATTGCTTCTAGATTCATCTGAGGTAGATCTAGCTGAAAATCCAAGTTTTGCTGACTTTGTGGTATTTGTTCTTTGGGAATGTCAAAAAGTCTAGAAATTTCTTGCTTGAATGCTGTTTCCAATTGGTCTTCTTCACTGTTGGAACCTGTAGGTTCAGGTGTGTCTTCTGTAATAATTTCAGGATTTGCAGAGCAGAAGTCTGAATCTGTTAAATCAATCCAAGTCATAATTGGTTTACTTCTTGGATCTGCTTGGGGAATGACTTGTTCCAAAGGAATTATTGCAGGCTCATCTCTAAGGTGTTTTGTTGGAATCTTCTGTCTTTTTCTCTTTCTGCTGAAAATGGACATTTTCATTGGTTCCTACTGCTTGGTACAAAATCTGGTAATTTCTGTCTTTTTTCACCATTTGGAATTGAGGCCACTTGGAGTTATTGTATTTAGAAGAAATATCCAGGCTTCTTCCAATCTATTTCTTTTATTCTTGTCTTGTTCCTGGTCCAATATTTCTAAGGTGTAGTCTTTTTCCTGTAATTTGTTGGTGCCAAAATGCTTGGCAACTGGATTTCTGGGATGTTTTAGCCAATATCTAATATGGCTTTCATGTCCTCTCATTCTCATGTTGATGGTTTGTGAGCTTTCTCCAATATACTTTTTTCCACAACAGTTGCAGGTTAGTAAATAAATATAATTTCTGCTTTGACAGTTGTAATTTCCTTTGATCTTCAATGTTACATTCTCTGAACATCTCACTGAATTGCTGTGTGTAATTCTGTCACACATTAGGCATGATTTTGGTCTGAGGTCCCTGCATAGTATGCATCTTTGTTTCTGTTTTGGTTTAGGATTTACTAATCCAGTGACTAATAAGTCTCTGAGGTTGTTTGATTTTCTGTAGACTGTACTTTTTCTAGTGTAATAGGGTTTCTTCTCATTTTGGCTAAAAGATGTAAATGTTGTTGTGTGATGTCCTTCATTTTTGGATTGCTTGGGTTATATGTTATGATGTACCTTATTCTTGTATCTTCTTTTATCTCTTTTGGCTGGCGGAGTTCTTCTCTTGTTGCGATGATTGCACATTCCACTACTTGCCTGAGGGTTTTTTTCAGGATATTTTCTGTTTCTTAGTGTTCTCACAGTGTTTCTGGCTTCATTCTCAAAGTCTTCCAATTTACTGCATATTCTTCTTGCTCTGATTAGTAAGCTGTATGGTATGGAGTCTTTTTGTTGTCTTGGATGACAGGAGCTATATAGTAGATATTGTTTCTTGTCCATTCGTTTGTGGTAGACTTTGGTCTTCCATTGTCCTTGTAGATGAATGTGTCGAGGAAGGCCAGTCCATATTCACTAATTTCCTTTGTAAATTTGATGGTAGGATGAAAATTATTCAAATCCTGTATGAAGTCTTTCAGTAGTTCTGTTTTGTCCCAAATCATGAAAATGTCATTGATGAATCTGATCCATAATGTTGGCTTGTTTTCAGCTTGTGTTAGTACTTCTTCCAATTCTGCCATAAATATGATTGCATAATTTGGAGCACATCTTGTACCCATGGCAGTGCCTGATGTCTGTAAGAAGGTTTCATTATTAAATTCGAAATAATTCTTCTTGGAATGAGTGGTTGTAATTTCTGAACTAGTAGAATTTCATTGTCTGATGCATTGTGTTTTTTGATGAATTTGATGACCTTTTGGATTCTTTCATCATGTGGAATATTTGTATATAAAGTTGTGACATCCACTGTGCATAAGCAAGCTGAATCCTTCACTGTTAATTCTTTGGTTAAATTTAGGAAGTGTGTTGTGTCCTTCACAAAGCTTTTAGCTTTTTTGGAATATCTTCTCAATGTCACATCCACCAGAGATGAAATTGTTTCAGTGAGACTTCCAACACTATTAATTATGGGTCTGCCAGGATTATTCTTGCTGTTCTTGGATCTTCTCTTAGCAGGATATTGTATAAGTCATCATCTATCAGTTCTTCAGATCTGGTCCAATCTAACGTTGTTTTGACTTCTTTGATGAATTTTCTTCTTAGTGCATCTGGATCTTCTATTTTGGAGTAATGGTGTGTATTGGCCAGTTGTCTCTCTCCTTTTATGTAATCTTCTATGTTTTGTATTACAATTGCTCCACCTTTATCTGCTGGCTTGATAATAATTTTGTTGTTGTTTCTCAAAGTCTTCATGGCTTTCCTTTCCAATTTTGTTGTGTTGAATCTTGGCTTTCTTCTCTTTGTTAGTTCTTCTTTCATATGATTTAACACTGTGATTTTGTATCTTAAGATGTTTGCTTCCATTTCATGATCCTCAGGTTTGTATCCTTTTGATGGTCTAAGCAGTTTGTGTGGAGATTCATCTTCACTTTCATCAGTTTATTATTTAAGCAATAATGTCAACATTGCCAACTTTGTGTATAATGAGAAAACCGAAGTGTGTGGATTTGTAAAAGCGAAGGGATCGCCTTCTCACCGTCTTACAACGTAGAGAGTCCGAGTCCTAACCATGAACAAAGAATTTAAGCGTAAATGCTTTCTTGAAACATTTCTGGCCGACCTACTGCAGTTTCTTTTCTCAGAAAATCTTTGGAAAATTAACCGATTCCGAAACATTACTTTTACACTACGGTTAATTTTAATGTTTTTGGTCTTTTCAAATGTGACAGTAGTTTTTTCGAAACTCCCGAAGTCGGAAGTTGGCATTTTTGTATTAGTATAAGTTGAGAATAAATTAGAAATCCTCACTAGTGGCACCACTTCTAATTCACTGTAGTGTTAACAATCTAAATTTGTATCCGAACGTATTTGATATGCAGGTGCCTGAAAATTATTTACATTAATTAATGCCAACTTCGGGTGCTCGAAAAGGTTCCAAGAAAAAGCACTTACAAACGGCATAAAAATCCAACTGCAGTCACAAAACTGGTTAGAACCACAGTAAGTTAACAGAAAAAAGGAAAAATAAGAAATATGTTAACCATTTGTCATAGCACCATAATATCATCAGGCACAAGAAGCAATGCCGCGCGAATCTTCTTGCACATTTCCCTGCAGCTGCAGTTAGAGATCTCTTCCCACAGCTCACAGCTGCAGGTGCTGCTGCAGCAGCCGCCACAGCAGCATCTCATCTCATGCAGCAGTTACACATAAAGGAGACAGCAATTCAACACAATGCAGTCAGCACAGCATAAGAAAGCACCACGTGAGAATGAATACTCACACTACAAGCCGGTACATGAGCACTTTGACACAGGAGCATACCAGTCAAAACTATCATAACAGCAGAGGATGGTGTAAAAATAAAGCTCACCTGCAGGGAAAAAAGCACCGGTAAACACAGCTTCAGCAGAGCCATGGTGTGAATATGGTTGAAACTGACTCGCATTGGAATACAATCCGACATTCCGTCCTTCCATGTGGCTGAGACTTCCAAACAGCTTCAATCGGTTCACATGTCCATCATGCTGACAATTTATAATACTCAACAATCGTCACCCTATTGTGCTTCTACATTTTGTATCATCTGCCAGCACTGAGGGAAGGACCCAACAGTGGTAAGTACAAAATATTATTTGATTTTTTACCTGGCATATTCGTAATGACATGCGATCTTGCTTGGGTTTTATTTCTCAGACACACTGATTTTTTCAGAGTTGATTCTTCGAAGCAAGCTTAGCGAATTAGGCAAACCTTTCATCACTTACCAAAACGAAAATGCCTTGTGAGAAAATGATTTACACGAAAGGAAAGTCAACCGAATTATGCCGGTGACCGAAATAAAGACAATGTAACTGCTTTGCGGGGTTAACCAACAGAACGTCACGTTGATGAACACATTAGGTCAATTCCTACACGATAACAAAGTATCTATTCCAAGATATTTTGCACTGGGTATGGAGATCATTGTTAAGCGACACACAGACATAACATTATGTATCGCGAGTGTGTTTTCTGTATGTGTTTGAGTTCGAGTCATGGTTTGAGTCAAAGTCATAGTTTAAAAATATAAATATTTTTGCAAGTTTCATTAATTATTAATAAAGTTTATGAAATATACATGTATTTTCTCCACTTTATATCTTTCTAAATCCCCAAATAAGAGAAATAAAATAACCCTGTGACGGGCTGAGGTGGTTTAAGTTAAAAAAGATGTCAAATTGTCAAAAAGATGTCAAATGTCAAAAAGTCAA
>JBCAUG010674995.1:0-13705 GCA_038406175.1 Haplosyllis leylae | reverse complement strand
TTCATGCACCACTTCACATGTTGGACTTTGTTCATTTCTAGAATCAATAAAGCATGACTTTATAAAGGCCTTAATGACTTACACAGTCAACCAAATAATGATTTAGCTCAGTTGGTAAGGCATTGGAGTGATGATCCGGAGGTCCTGGGTTCCAACCCTACAGGGGGCAATTTTTGACGAATTTTTTTTTTTGCTCTTCCCTGTATGAAGATCTGTCAGATAAATTGACAGAAGTGTGTATCGTGAAAAACTCGAATATTGGTGTATAAATTTGACCGACTGAAAATTTGGTTTCATCTATGTGCAACTTCCCTCGTCTGAACCACGTATTAATCGTGGATTATCAAAGAGTAAAAACTAGAGAGGACAAGTATGATCCCCGAAAGCCTAACGTTTGATTCAGAGATAAACAAACATCAACTTTCGTATGTCCTGAGTATCATTGTATCGATCAGTATCAGTTCGTGGGAGGAGACCAGGTGGCACAAATTAACGCATCCCATCACAGTTGGTCAACTCTAACATCCCGGCTGATTTATTCTGAGATGTGCGCTGAATGAGATTAAATTCCAGAACACACGCACTGGAATGTTTATTGTGTACATCACATTAACCCATTTAGACAGAGTGATTTTAATGTTAGAATATATGTATTCATCTCTTAATTTTCAGCATAGGTATCATAGGATTAAACAATAGCAAGATGAACTTTTAAGAATTCTACAATACCAATAACATACGTCTCAATAGATCAGCATTTCAGATTTAGGTTTATGGTTGACCTACGTCCATAAAACTTCCTTTTTCCAACATTATTAGAAAGAAACATGCCGAAAGTTAACATCACATTGATATAACCACAGACAATTTAAGGTCGACATGTGATTCATCAAGCCTGTGTTATTAGTGTCATCAAATAAAGGTCTCATGAGACAAGGGTCCGAAGTGTCGAGTACTGATTAGCTCCTACACATAGTCTGGGTACATTGGGGAAAAGGTTTAACGCATTTAGACTGAGAAAATCTACACCGGAAGTTCTGGCAGTTCTGTATTACTCTGGTTCGTTTAATGCATAAAGACAAATTATTAAATAAAGCAACCCTGCATGGCAACGGTTTCCAAGCTCTCGAATGACGTCACGACACCATATTACAAAGACATTATGACGCTAAATTTGTGTACAGAAAATAGCACTATTTCATCAAGATGACCACTTAAATCTCTCAAATTTTCATTCGAGAGCTAATGAAATATGCCCATCTGTCATACCCCTTCCACTTATATCTGTTACTTTCTAACAAGATCGGATTCTTGTGCTCAATTAATGTTTCATAGTCCAGCAAACAGCGGTGTTATGGCAAAAGGTTTACAACATATTGTGACCTTAAAAGAAATCTCTGAACACCACAATATTCCGACCATGTGGGACCATAACTAAGTTATTTGTTGCAGAATATCAAATTTAGAAAGACATTTGATCCAACCTCAGGGGAGAAAATACAAATAGTGCTGTGTTGATGATTGAACATGATTTGGATTCAGCTCATCTTTATGGTTTGGCACTGTGTCCTGTTTCAGAGGTCATCCTCCGAATAACAATATGAAATGCAAACCAAATAATTTCCATTTTGGTATTCTGGGCAAAAAGTTTTTGTTTGGTGGAGAAGCATTTAAAACCAAATATGAAGCACAGATGTGGTCTATATTAGATTGGTAAATGTTCGAAAAGATAATAAATTGATGTCCTGCAGTTCATTCTCGTAAACCACACGGCCATCCATGGACATTTGTAACTAATGACAAAAGATGGTTCTGCCAGTGAATAAAACAACATTTCTGGCAAAAGGAAACTAATAGCACTACACTGCAATAACACACTACAAAAAGATTTGGCCCGTGGACGCAGATGCAACAATAAATTTATGTCTATGTTCCACTCAAACAAATGGATTAAGTATTGATTCTTAATGTGGACAGATTAAACGACGAGAAAACAATTGCATCCACTTGACCTCCTTTGGGCACTATGCTAATTGAGGCGATTGTACCTCAATGGAGAGAAATGCCAGGCAAAACAAGGTCAATCAACCTGCTTCCTACTCACCACCATCAATCTTTGTTTGACTTTAGAGACTTGTCACGTGCTAAATTGGAAGCACTCACTTGCTTTTAAGCAAATCAAACAATGTTTTGACCATCGTGTTTGCAGTTCTCCAGGAGTGCAATGTACAGTTTGGAGTCTATTCTCACAACTCATGTTCAGGTATTTCCACTCCAGACGAAAACTGAAGCTGTTGGTTCCGTAAAATGATTTCATGATTTACATCCATGTATGGTCGAATTCAAAGATGATTTTAATATTCAAATATATTTTCCTTCAAATGCAAAGTGTGGAACGTTGTTTCATATAGTTAGTAAAATAAATCGCATATAATCTCTGGTTCCAAAAGGCTAATGGTGTCCACATAATGACACTGTGTTCTCTGAATGTAACTGCAAATTAATGTCACCAAGGGGCATTATGACATCTATGACATGACAGAAATATTATTGGCCTCAAATCATTTTTTTCTGAGTACCTTTGGAAGTATTGTAGAATCTCAATTATTTCTTGAAACACCATCGCATTGTTGTTGCAGGCTTTTAATGCTTCATATTTAAATTCATGTCAGATGGAATCTGATAGATCTGATCAGTTCACAAGTAATCTATTACATGTTTATCTGCCTTTTCCTCCCTTCAGTGTGTCAGTCCGCTGGTACACAATGAATTTCAGTTTCACAAACCAGCAAGTTGCAATGTGCTTGATGCATAATATGCAATAAACAGTATTAAATTGTTCTGTGAATATATAATTTATATCAGGAACGGATTTCAAAAGTTTCAATTTTCATTTTCCTTTCTATTTAATGATCAAAGTAAATGAACGGTCCATTAAAAAAGTTTCCGAAAATCACGGATTGAATCTGTAGTACCAAGATACATTGACACAAGGGAAAAAGATTTGTAAACGAATGGCACGAAAAGCTGTTTACCGTCACGACATGACTCTATTCAGAGAAGAGGTTGTCTGTTGACAGTCACTGCTTTGAGGTAGATAAAGAAAATACATGTGATAAAACTCTTATATTACGGATTAACTCCGAAACCACCAAGTGAGGACAATCACTTACTCCTGATGAAAACCATTACTGGGCCCAAATCAGCCTCTTTGTCCATGAGCGGATGTTTCAAGTGTTTCAATTATCAAAGTGTTCCTCTCAACACATTCCAAAGCAAGAAATACACTTGTTTTGAAATTAGGTCGAAAATTGCAATTGTTTGTCTGTTATTGTATTCTGAAGTTTCTAGGGACTAAACCTTAAGTTGCCTTTTTGGGAACCTGGTTTAGTTTATGGTAAATGCCAATTACAGGTTGGGCACGGTTAATTCTAACACGGTTGTATCATTTAATGTTAAAATGCACTGTGATTTCAAATTCCACCCTTTTGTAAGAAAATCTTTGCTGAGGAATCAGTTCAAATTAACCGTACCCCCCCAACCTGTACAACAAATACAACAACTTTGACAAATGATTTAAACAAGGAGTACCTTACTGGCAAAACATACAATAAGGTGTCTGTGCTTAATTCACCGAGTTATGAATCGAAGAACGGGAAAAGACAGGGAAACTGGCTTATGTCTGACTGGGATATCAATTTGGATATTACATGCAGGCTATTCTTATGGTGCACCTGGCAAGTAGAAAATTACTGAGTGGAAAATAAAGTTTACGGCAACATTTGATGGATCGTTAGTGATTCCCAAACCAAAGCTATTCCACTGTTTTAGGAACATAAATTGTGCAACATAAACAATCTAAGGACAAAAAGTGAATCTCAGTGCAAAAACATACGCAGTTAAAAGGCGTAATGGTTCTGAGCACTGTTCATCCAGCCTATTCATCCCAGAAGAAATAGATTTTCCTTATTCGAGTTTTCCTATATTTCGTAATTTTCTGCCAAATCATAGCAGAATCCTGCAACATTGACATACAATGGGTCGAAACCATCGAATGCCAATGATGGCAGAATTCTAGGAAATATAAGAAAACTCGATTGTCGTATTTTAAATAAGGAATATTCTTCGCCCATGCACTTTTTCAAAGTATTATCGACCACTAGTCTGTAGTACGGTGTGCAAATAGATAACGAAAAGAAAGGGAAGCGCAATGCCTCGATGAATTTAAGATTTCGATTGTGAACTATTCACCTGAATTCTTGCGGGCGCTTTAAACTCCAAAGATATATCCTAGATCGTAGATCCGCCACTGCATATGTAAAATACAAAAAGAACAACATATAACCTGAATGGACACGAATGTAATTTGGAATTCTGTAGTTTAATTTCAACGTGTGATGAATTTCACTTTGGTGGCTCGTTTCTTACAATTTTGAATAGTCTTACCAGGAATGGGGGAAATCACCGAACAACTTGTTCTCACGTGAAAGATCATTAATTACTACAACCTCACCTGACCTGTGAGGCCAATATTCACCCAAGAAACTTTTCTTGAAAAGGAAACAGTAATTCCCTTGCCAGAATGACACTGTAAATTCTCCTCGCATGACTAAGGCGTCCCTTTCGGTCACTGCAATATTTTTTCCATGAACCACTCCACTCACCAGAGATACACAAATTGGAGCAACAAGTTGTTTTCAAACGAGTGTGATACATCACCAACAACGAGAGTCTCATGTGAGGCAAAATCTCTACACATGAGGCCAAAATTTACATTGAGAATTGTTCTCATTGGAGGAGCATAGCTCTCCCCCAATGACAATTAATTGTCCCTATGTGATGATAAAATTCCTTACAAAAATTCATAAGGTCTTTGTCGGTAACTAAAAATGTCCCTGGCCCTGCTACTTCAAAATCCTTTCGTGGATTAAAAGTAAAAAATTATAAAAAAAAACTGGAACCTATTTACTACGACTGTTCCCATCCTTTAGTCAGAAGCATCTTCATGGATGTATCTGGAATAATGTCCCATGCGCAATGTAGTACAGTCTGTATTACATTCTAATTTTACATATTGTAAAGTATAAACATACCTCTCATAGAAGAGTCCTACGACTTACAATGTCATTTTTCATAACCTACTTGAAGTATCTTCTTGCAAGATAGCGTTGCATTTTAATCAACAACAAAAAACGAATTCTTTTGGCAACGAACAATTAAAGAGATAAAGAGAAAAGTTCAATAAATGATATATTCTTACTTCTTGTATGTCGTGCCACTTATCTTCTTTGATAAGTCGAAATTACAGATATATGCTTTCCGTGTAAAAGCATAGGTAGGTCTTTGATACAAAACCCACACATATCAGATACATATACTTTTTATCGTATTATTGCATATATACCTCTTAGCATAAGGAATTCTTTATTTGAATCATTTTGCAGTAGCAACAGGAAAGAGGAGCGGGGTAAAATTGAATTAGTTCCAGTGCATTATATGGAGGTCAACTTTCCTTTTTATCTACTGGCACCCACCCTGAATTCTGTTTACACTCTGTAAATGGGAGCATGACAGTAACAAAAACTGATGTTTGCTTCCGATGATCTGGACAAAAACCGAACTGTAAGTGGTCTGACTTTTGCCTTCAAGTTAACTTTCCAGCAGAGAATATCATTCTCATCAATAATAAGAAAACAAATGGACTCTTTTGAAGAAGTAACCGATGTCAGGTAAATTTCGTAAGCTTCCTACTGTCATCAGTTCCTGTCTTATTGCTGTACTGGACCCCTCGACTGAAGTACATCAATTACCCAACCTTAGCACGGAACAAAAGGGGGAACTCACTGTCCACTGATAAGTATTATGTCTGAATCAGTTCTTGTTTCGGAGAAATTTATCACTGTAGCCACAGAAGGTTTTGTATTCTCAAGGTACAGATTTACCAGAATTACTCACACACAGAAACTGGTCCTAGTGATTGTTGCTATTGCTTCCGTGAGAGAATTCATCAGTCACTGTAAGAGTAACACAAACCTACTGTTGATTTTCGGGACACTTTAACAAGGGTTTATTTGAACATCTACACTTCACCAATTACAAGATGAAAGAAGACTGTGATGAGTGTCGTAAAGAGGAGGAAGATGACTTTTTACGGCAGATGATGTTAATAGAGTAGTTTATCAAAGTGGCATAGAAAAAGGTCATCCCACATCACTCATGAAATACCATATGTCATTGTGCTACAGAGCACGCCTGTGGTGCAATTAAGTGAAATCCCCTGGATCTTATCCCAACACTTAGGTGCATATGGAAAACAACGATTAGCTTTCCCTGTTGTGTAAATCCTGCTTGGGGACAATATTCATGCCTTGGTAACGGCAACCACTTTAGTGTAGTATAGACGTTTCATGCCAAACTCAGATATCACTACAGTCCCAGTTGGAATATTAAAAGCAAACCAAGATAGGCTATCTTTTTAGGGAATTTAATCAGCATGAGACACGCGAGGCCCGTGTCATAAACGTTTCATTGTAACTAATATTTATTCATTCAAACAACTGTTACATTTTCGTGGCAGGCAATCATTCCTCACAAGTAAATGGTAATTACGAGCAAATGAATCACAACTACTGTGGTCTAATGCAGAATGGAACTTGCTTTTTTGAAAGGAAATCATTCGTTTATTTCATCCTTTCATATTTTCTTTTCATTCCAATGATTGTAAAATTCATTGGAAAACAAAATGACGTTGCGTCGTTGAACGTTCGCATTGCTGGCACGTAAATGACGTCATGGCAGTATTCTGTGTAAACAAATTCCAACCAATGACTGCAGCTTAAAGTAGGCCTACTTATCATTAAAGTGCCAAATGCTCCCTACACCTTCTCCCAAAATACTGTCCCCCCCCAATGTCAATTACTATGCTGACTCTACCGAGCCAGCAATAAATTAATCGTAGTATAAAATGCAACATCAAGTACGTTTATAAAAGGAAAACTTTAGCCTACTCTTTTTCTTTTTTCAACAGTAAAATATAAGAGAATAACGTTCTAATTTTGAGAATGTGTCTTGGAAACGTTTCACTGAAGTTGTTACCTGCGGAAATTGAAGATTAATCTCTTAATCAAGCTTAAGGACGAAACCTTTCAGTTCGGTCATTTACTAGACATAGATCTACTGATTGTTTGTGACCTTACAGGTATATATCCCTTCCCTCCGGCATCTTTCTCGAACCTCGCGTTACTTTGCTCACCAATATTGCTACGCTTATCCGGCTGACCCCTCAGCAACCAAAGAAAGAAGATCAGGCGCTCTCCAGAAATGTGTCTTAGAAGAATTCCAGGTTTACTTTCTTATGGACTGTGACACTCTGAATACGGTCCCAGGTGGCACGAAGATTACAGGGATTTTATCCCTAGCCGAAACCAATGCCATGTGTGTCTGGTTAAAGCTTCTTGGAGCTAATAGAAAACCTTGTTTTATGTAACAAGAAGAAAATATGTAGGTGTCAAGGTTTCAATCTACTTCTATCACATAAAAGCATTATTGTTTAAGTGAGTTGTTTCTTGACGTTCCAAGTATTTTTGGTGAAATAATTTCTACTTTATCTTTCTTCGGTAAGTGATACATCGTCAAGTGAACTTTCTGGACAAGAATAAACCACCCAATTTTTAATTAATTCAAGTAAAACACATTGATATCAATTAATTTGAAATCTGATCAATTCAACGGCTATTCATAAATCTTCCTTTGACGTTCACTGCAGAACCTGTTGGGCCGTTCCAATAAATACAATTTGTAAAATAAGTATTCCAAAGACACTGAGATCAATGGGCAATGGAAATGATCACAATCGACACATATTTTAGTTGATGAAAACCTCCACAGTGAGAAATCCAAGGAAGTTGCAATTAACTGTTTCCATTAATATAATAAAACTAATGCAAGTTATTTAGGGCAGGATGTTGATATATCTATTTGTGTCTATTTCAGACGTTTTAAAAGACGAAAAATATCTATCCTTGTATTCTCAGGGAACGACAGCTAAGTCTGAAAATGTCGACATAGCTTATGAGCATTTTGTTTACCCAATATAAAGACCTAATTTTCTTTATAAAGCATTCAACAACGTAAATGAATAATTTCCCTGGTATCAGAACAAACATTTCTCATTTTGGAAGTGGTGCAAGATTTTGACAGCTACACGAAATGTATGGTGTCTTCGCATGACATTACTGTGTCGCATAATGTATCTCCAAGTCTTTGCGTTGCAGTTGCCTAGATTTTTTGACAATGATTCACGGCATCATGATGACATGTTGTGCTTTAAAAGTGCGCATCTACAGAATGTAGCATTCAAGCTTCTCCAAGCATGCCACAGTCTTCATTTATTTTAGTAATAGAAAACCTGTGAAAATAGTTTATGTTCCAACATATATCTGCTCAGGCAGAACTATACTATTACTATGGCTGGCTCTAGGAATCAGTATATCTGGCAAGCGACATACAATCGTCAGTGACCGTATCATTTTGAATAAGTTCTCCCGTAGGACCAAAAAACTTGTCGACCGTGTGATTCCTATCGATATCACAGACACACTATGGAACATACCCTAATGTGTCTTTAGTTAAAGTTAGAACGTTGTGAAACCAACTGCACAAATAGACCTAAAGTTCAACTTCCTTCGCAATAACCGACCAAAAGTTTCATTGATCTTTCACATATCAGAAATAATGTCAGCCTGAGATAGATTTCGAATATTTATAGCACATTCTGGTAATGGACTAACTCATATACACATCCATTTACTCTTTGGTGCAAGTGGGTGGCAAATCTAATGCTATGCCTTTTGCTAATATTATTGCTCGGTTAATCTGAGGAAGTTACCCAGTTCCGCATTTTTTGACCAAAGCTTCAGTAAATGCCATTTAATCTAAGCTTCCACTTCCGTTTCCTGTGTATTTTAGTGACCCACCTAGTAGTCTTGTGAAATCAGAAAATATTATTGTTCATCAAGGTAGGGTTTCCTGCAGGAAGCCTTTCTCATTAACCAAATGAAATTTCTACCGGTTTACCATTAGGTTACAGTGTTATGCCCCTGATAATTGAAACTGTGCAATCTACTTTATTCTTGAGAGAACCCATACTGGTACAAATTGCAAAAAGTCATTCAAGAGTCAGTGTAACCTTAAACGGGACGAACAACTACCGCCAATTAACCGTGTTCATCAGAAGACTTTCTTTTGGTGATCAGATGGAAACATCGCAATATCTCTCAACTATTTGATGAAGTCATTTCCGATAAAATATGGTGAATAAAGTTTCATCATAGTAACTCTTTAGTTTAATGACCATAAACTAGTTTATCTCAGTATTTAATATTGTCTACACTGAATATAATTTACTCCTGTCACATCGCAACCACCACGTAAATAGTTGGCTACCTTTTAACCCCAGGTAAACTTAATACAAGGTGATAAAAAATATATTCAGGTAAAATGAGTATTACCTCGTTGGATAAGAAGACACCCGTGCAAAGCGAGTATTATCTCTTTGATATACAACCCTTGTAAAATAGTTTTTAAAACCAGCATTACATTTCAAGGAAGTAAATATGTCCAAAGAAACGATTTAGGACTTCCAAGTTTGGTGAAAAAATAAAACCTGAAAGAAAAGAATCAAGTTATCTCCTCATCTTTTCATGGCGCATGAACTGAATTTTGATTCCTGCATGAAGCTTCAAAACATTCAAAAGTCTGTAATCTTACACACAAAACAAGCCCTAAATACGATGTAACTCTGTTATTCTATCTACTAATCAAAACACTATAATATTTATTTTATGTCACTCACCACACTTCCGGAAAGCGTTCCCATGTCCCCTTTGTTACAAATAACTCTTACCTGTAAATAAAAGTTAATGTATGATTAATCTGAATCTGCAAAATTTTATACAACTAAAATATTCACTTTGATGTCTATTCTCTTTCACAAAAACACATTTCCTGAAATTGGAATTGAGTTTAAGTAAACACAATTAATTCCATGTTTTCTTGTAAACGAAGTTGCTGAGTTCTTGTCAAAGTATAATGCTATGGATAAATACACAAATAGTCATGTTCAAGCATATGATTGGACACATAAGGGAATTGTAAGTATAAGCTTCATCTACCAGATTCCAGGCCAAGCTTGATATTGCATAAGCCATGCCGATGAGTAATCCAACAAGACCAATTGAATAGAAAATGTACTATTATCAACTAGATCTGCACCAAATGAATCTTATCCCACTTTCTCATCATTGGAAAATATCAAAAAGAAAAAAGCCTTTATGGGGCAATTCACCAATTCAGCAACATGATCTCTGAAGCATAATCCTTTAACTGTAATTTGAGTGCCGTGGACATCACTGACCCGGAATTATAATTACATGTTGGGTACTATGACACAGGTCCCATCTCCTCCTCCAATTATTATCCATCATCGATTTCACATGCTCGACTGATCAACCACATGTATTACCACATATTGAATTTGGATAGGATACTCATTCCTTCTGTAGAATCAACGTTTAGTGCATGTATTTTTGCTATTTGGGCGATAATACGGACAATGTATCTGAGAATTAATTCATTATGAATTTTGTGGGATAAATACTGCGACAATTGTTTCTTAACATTGCTTTTCTTCATTAATTTTAATTTAATGTAAAATTACCCTTTGTACATAGATCAATCTTTTGTTTCAGACGGAATATGAAAGAACGCTCCTCATTGCGAAATCCCCAATTGTCACACGCAGATGATGTAACAGAGAGGATGCTTTCACATATTAATATTTTCATATTAGTTTTCGAGGGTTTCAGACCTCCATTCATCATCAAAGTAATGAGAAGGATGTGACAGACATTACATAATAACACCAAAGCATGTTCATAACATCAAAGCCTTTCTTTCAAATTGATAGATTACAAGCTGTAAATGTAAGAAATTTTGCAAATAGAAGAAAAGAAAAAAAAATTCTATGACAATGGTGCTTATAGTTAACAGTACTGGTGACAAAGTACAAACTTTATCAATCTTCTGTGGCAGGAAACTCGGTTGTTGCAGTTTTTTGTTGGCCAGTTTGAAGAAACTAAGAGAATTGATGTTATTTCTGCTTTACTGAAAGACGTGTACACTTTACTAAAATATCCTTACCTGCAACAGGCAGGCCTTGACTTTTAACTAAACTTCTCCTTCGGGATGAGTAACTGAATTTTACTTGCCAAGATGACAATTGACTTGTCCATGCAGCATATATCTATCATTTTGAGGAACGTATCGATAAACATTGATGTTTTTTTCTACAATTCAACTTGTCACTGGGGCAAGTGATATAAACATTAACTTGTTAAACAGCAATATATACTCGTCATGGAAGTCCAAATAAGCCTTAAAATATTCATTTCCTGTCCTATGATGAAACCAATCATCAGAGTTACTCTGGATTTACCTGTTAATAAGGTGCTAGTGATTGTCTATTTTGGATCTATTACTACAGTGCTATAGAAAGTTGAAAATTAAACTAGCATCTGGAAATGCTATCTAAATTAATATTCATTTTTTATTACCTGTAAAAGAAGTTCAGAGGATGTGATTGTTTTTTCTTTTTCTTTCATCGAATTACTTTAATATAGTTTATTCCGTAAGCTCATAAAAAAGTTAAAATATGAAATTTACCGAAGAATACATTCAAGTGAACCCATAAACAGGCAATTCAGTTAAGAACTCAACTTCTCAGATATCGACATTTTGTCATGCCCAGAATGGTTTTCTCGTTTCTCTCGTTTCCTTACTGCAGGCGAGGCATAGTTCCCAAACACATCAATTTCACAGAAAATCTTCCTGATTCCTTCCGAATTTTTGCAACATTGATTCCTAATGTCAATTGCACAGAATATTCATAATGACACTTCTTGATACAAAACGAGTAGAATATAAATGGGAGGTGAAGAAGGGTGTAAAGGTTCCTAGGGGAAATACATCAAGGTTGTCGACACTCAGAACTCTGCCCATTCACAACTCATCAATGTACTCTTCAGACAGTAAATGCATTCTAGGCTGTAAAAGTTCTCGCAAAAGACGTTTTGTAACATGATATGACACAATATGAAATGACAATAACGTACAGCGATGCAAATTATCGTTCTGAATGGTCAGTGGAGCAGTTTTCTTTGGAAAATAGTCATCTTTCTGCAATTGTAGAATAAACTGCTGTATTCTCGTAACAAAAAGTATTATACTTATATCTCGATTATCATTGACATTTAATAAAAGATCATCTCTGGGATTCTTTACCGAAGTTGTGATAGTCGATGTATTGAAAGAACTGCTTGAAGCAAAATGTCAAATATAGCGTATTTTTTGTTGATAGCATTTTCTTCCTTTTGCCCTTTTACAAATCTCTGATGAAAGCCTTTGCATCTCAGATCATTCAAACACCCTATCACACCCAAAAACCTATAAGTAATTGATGTTTCGGTTCATTTTACGAGGAAGTGACAAAGTTTTGCATTTATCTCCGTAAGAACGGAAATATGAATTCAAAAGAGAATAAATGGCACATTTTACAAAAATATAATACTGTTTTAAAAATTCGTTCAGCTTTTTCCGCCTTTCACAACAATTCAACGTGCGCTGTTTTACCACTTCTGTCTTCCATAGAGAAGAATTCTACTATCGAATACATCAACTAAGTTTCTTTTCCACGAACAATCATTTTGGCTTCGGAAGAACAAAATATTATTGCAAAGATGAAAGTCCGCCTTTTATTCTATTTAGGTCTCAATACCAATCCTAGAAGAAATATGAATGAGGGATTACTGCCAGTCAATTTGAATTTGAAAATGTTTCTATCCACTTCCTTCTACACAGAATGCAGAAGAATAATAAGTGATGCAACTCTGGAATATTTTCCGGATTTATTTGTGACATTCATAGCGTGAGCATCTGGCAGTATAAATTGACAAAGTAATGGGTCGTAGCCCACAAATGGACATACCAAAACAACAAAATGTGGCCACAGCTTCGGGTGAAACCGTAGTCTATAGGCGAATAAAGTTTGCACGCAAAGCACACGGAGAAAGTTAGAACCTATGTTCCTCGATGACTTTTCTTCATTAACATATAATTCATCAGCAGAACATAAAATTTGTGTTTCATACTTCCACCTCCAAAAGTACAAAATTCATTTGTATTCAGTAAGAGTTACTCACAGAATTGTTTATTTCAAATTAATGTACCAAAGGTTTCATATGTGATAAATCTGCGTGTTTGAAGATAATCAATGTGGACTATGTTGGATTACGATTGATTAGAGGCAATATCCGATTCAGTCAACAAAGCATGTTTTCAATAAACAAAAATATTCAATTACCATTGTTAACAAGAAGGTCCTCCTGCGTGACCACAAGAGGCGTACCGCCCGTGGTGTAGCGAATTAAATCCTGGTCTTGTCCGTCGGAGAGGGGGGTTACACTTAGTCCTGTTTGGGGGTACCCCCTATTCCTGTCTGTGGTATAACAGAAAAGACAAGGGGTACCTCTCCCCCTTTACAGGACCAAGGACGGAACCAGGGGGTCCCCCCCCCCCGCCCCCGAGGGACAGAAAAACAAGCTAGAAACATTACCTTCCCGCACACTGCGTACGGGGGCGGTAATAATAC
>JBCAUG010674884.1:0-13705 GCA_038406175.1 Haplosyllis leylae | reverse complement strand
AAAAGGGGAAGCAATTGTTTACTCAGTTCAACAACTGCTTAACTTAATATTATATAGATCTCAGTTTAGATCTATATTATATTAAGGCAAGGGGCCGATGCTATGTAAAAGCCAGAAGTTGAATGTTTATCAAAACAAATATAAATTTAATACTTACAAAGGATAAATAAAATATATTATTAAGTTACAACAGCTCTGCATAAAGCCCATGGGCTTCTTGTTGATTTTTTAGCTATCCACTATGTTAACCTTCACTTCCGACATTTCTAACTTTGTGTAATTATGAAAAAAAACTCAAGTAAAGCAAAATGATGCAAGCAAATTGAACCACATGGCATGCTTAAGGATGCTAGAAATTTCAGGGTAACTAGTGATGAAATATATACGTATTCTTTCACTTTCTAGAAACCCTTTTTTCTCCATATTCACACTTTTTACACCAAAATTTGACAAGATAGTGTTTTTTGTTCTTAAACGAATCTTTGAAACATATTTTTACAAATGTTGACTTTTTTCTATATTTCACCTGTGACAAAACTTGATTCTTTTCATTGTTCACTGGAGCCATTTTCATGGTTTTTAACTTTGCAAATATGTGAAGAGACAATTTTATATTGTTGACATATCATTATTTATTGACTTGATTATGTGAACTAAACTCAAGCTTTATTAGCACACTTAACCCGGAGGCCACCGTGCTAACTGAGTGAATATTAGGTAAAACGTCAAACAATACATAAAAAACTGTACTCAATCTAAAAATTCATTGATATTTTTTGATTTGAAGAACTCACCTGTATAAACCCTGCCTATATCACAAATATAACTGTCCAATGGTCCCGGGACGTACTGGGAGCTACGCCACTTGTCAGCCAAAAGTTCGCTCTCCTGGCACGGATCACAGTGAACGCAGGCAGGAGTAACCAACAAGAGTACCACAAAATACCCTGTGAATAATAAATGTCTAAATTGTAACATCGAACTGAAACAAACTACAATTTCAGCATGGGTCTTCTATGTATTCTGTTAGATTTCCATTTTTCAATCTTTCTTCAAATCTTAAGTTAAAAGAAGACAAAAATCTTTCTTGGTTTGAAAGTCAGTAGTTCATCTGATGAGGGTTAAAAGAAGACATTGAACCTAAAAGGTCACCTCTGTCACCAAGTTTGAACATAGGTTTTCCAGCATGATCCTCCAATTTTATTAAGTGCACATTTACTGACATATACGTCAAGTATTTGCCAAACAAAAAATTAAGATGTTTTTATTTATTTTTAAAACCAAGGTAGCATCACTTATCTTAAACACTTTTTTGCTGATGCCATTTGATTTTAAACTAAATAGTATAATTCATAAAAGAGAAAATGTAAAGGGCACACTCACACATGTTGGATTGCAGTCACCTGCTGTTTTAATCTTGTAACATTTTGAGGACTTTTATATATATAGCAGTGGTTGTGCTGATGGAAATTTTACTTCCCGGCCATTCCGCATGAATAGTCATATCGGCTTTTCTAACAAAACCATCGTGTTTTTCTTATTTTGGTTTTGAAATTGGGTGAATTCATCTAATTAGTTGAATTAGAGAAGTTCTTCATGGATACTAGAATCTATTATCTATGAATAGTAATTTGTCCACACATAATGTATTTAGTTATCTATGGATAATGCAAGTTCATTTTTCACTATCCATGGAGAGTGCTCATTCATTTTGCACTATCCGTGTATAATGCTACATTATTCATGAATAGTGAACTGCTCCATGGATAATGCAAATGAAGAGTTCACCTATCCATGAATAATCAATTCTAGTATACATGTGCAATTAGATGAATTAGTCTAATTCATTTAATTCAGCAAGATCTAAAACCAAAATAGGAAAAACACGATTGAACCTAAACATGACGCCTCAAAACGGATAGAAGATTCGACTAAGCCATGGTTATCTTCGTACACTTTTTAGATGTATGTGTTATTTTTGTCACTGTAATCAAACATCAACCTATAATTTTTATCACTCTACGTTATGTACACATACAATGAATGTAACCAGTTATTGTCAACTTCAGGATCACCGAAAAAAAACCACCGGTTGTCAAACATTCAAAAATCGGTATGCATGGTATTTAGTAATAATAAAAATCACACCATTAATTCCATAGAAGTACTTGATACTTAACTCCAGATTGTATCATGTACTAAATTCTTAGGAATCTGGATTGATAACAAGCTCACTTGGAAAGAAAATTTTAATAAAGTACTGTGCAAAATTAAGCGGAACATGGGACTATTAAGACATGCAAATTCATTTCTAAATACGCATATGAAAAAACTTATCTATTTTGCCCAGATCCACAGCCATATTATCTATGGAATTTCAGTGTTGGTACCATGCTGCCGTCCACTGCTATAAATAAAATCCAAAAAATACAAAATAAATGTATCAAGCTTATTGCAGGCAAAGGAGCTCCTCAAAAAATATTTTATATACTCAAAATTCCAAAAATCAAAGACTTAATAAAAATAGAGTCCCTCAAATTTGGTTACAAATTACATAACAAATTACTGCCGGAAAGGATTGTCATACTTAGTAACACAGACCAGTATGGAAAATCCTTGGCAAAAACCCACCCTTATTTAACAGACAGATAAATGTAAAAACATTACCTTGACGCTACCTTGGGATGCGGGCGTTAAAACTTCGTGACAATACGATGCATAACTTGAGAAGCAATATTCGAAAAGGTTGAGTGACAATTGTACCCCAGAAATTCTTTAACTTCCTTCAACCATTAAGATTCCATTACTTGAATATGTCACGATATTCATGATCTGTGCCAAGATTTAAAGAATAATAAACATCTATTGAGGACGTTCGAAAATTTTGTTCGCAAACACCATTCAAGGAAGTCAGAAAAACTCAGGGTATGAACAGTATTCTTCATCCTAATTTTATAAACATCATATACAAATTATTAACAAATGAAAAACCTTTTTTCTCTTCATTTGTAACAGGTGGAGTTCTAAAACAGCAGAATGGATTATTGGCCAGCAATGTTCCTGTTGTTTCTATTGAGTGGTAAAAATCTCGCGCTTTTTCTGTTTTTATTTCTGTTTTCTTAAACAGGTACCAAAATATTCTTTAACATATTTTCTGCTTTTCTTTCTTTTTTTGCGAAAGTTTACGTTGGACAAAAATAGACACATATTGGTTGTTGTTAACATGTTCTCGTTGTGAGTTTTTATGTCAGGATTTAGTGCAGTGCACCATTTTTCTTCTCAAAACACATGATTTTTTCCAATTGCTTGACGGAATGGCTCCTTCATATTTACCAAAATATAAGCAAACTATTTAGGTCTAACTTTTACATAGTTTTTTTACTCATTTAATCTTTTAAATACCTTGTTTTTTTCTCAAAATTAACTTAAGTAACAAGAAAGGCCTCCTGCGTGAACACAAGAGGCATACCGTCCGCCACGTAGCAAATGCTCACTGTCTTGTCCTATCCCGGGGGGGGGGGGAGTACCTGGGCAGAGTATCCCCATCTGAGTACCCCTTGGCTGAGTACCCCCTGGCTGGGTACCCTCCTGTGTACCTCCCCAGCTGGGTACCCCCCAGCTGAGTACCCCCTGGCTGAGTACCTTCCCACTGAGTACCCCCTGGCTGAGTACCCCCAGTACAGTCAGGCTGAGTACCCCCATAAAGTCACATATGAGTCAGGGTGGGTACCCCCCTGTACAAATCAGGCTGAGTACCCCCCTGTACAAGTCCCATACAAGTCAGGCTGAGTACCACCCCCACCCTGTTTAACAGACACGCATCTGTGAAAACATAACCTCCCATTGTACTATTATGCAGACGGTAAAAATGCTATGCACCAAGAAAGTCCTCCTGCGTGAAAATGCAAACTATTGGCTGGGTGGGGCGGGAGAGGGATGAGGTGGGGAACAGGATACACTGTTCTGGTCCTGGCCAAGGGTGGGGAGACGGGGATGGGGGATGGTACCCTGTCCTGGTCTTGGCTGGGGGGGGGGGTAGGGCAGGTGGTACCCCCCTCCCCTCGGTGAACAGACAAATAAACTGAAAATATAACTCCCGTCGTAGTACGTATGCGGACGGTAAAAACCTTGGGAAATTTATACGCAAAAAGGTGCGGACGGCAAGCATGAAAACGAACTAAAAGTGTCACAACAATTTTGACCTGGAAAAATTTCTATGTAGACCCGCCACTGCTTAACCAAAACAGTTGACGGTCTTTTTGTAAAATACACGAAGTTATCCTGGAACCCCCTTGCGTGATTATACCAAAGACATTTTGTTTTTGATTGATTGTCTCATTTTCAGGCATTTATACTGCGAGGGATCCCTGCACTTCGTATCACTTGATTGACATGCAAAGCGGCAGACGTCTACAAACGTTCAGGACTGGTGCTCATCATGCTCCAAACTGCGACTATGGGTTCATTAGATCAGGTGTTACTTTACGCCTTAAAATTTCTTGCCTATGAGCTCCCCCTACTTCGTCCGTTCAAAAACAGAATGACAGCCTTACATTAATCTTTTCATTTCATTGTGAACAGTAGTTAGGAGTATTTTAACACATATCTTGAATGTGTGATCTAAGTTGTTAAAATGATGTTGATTGGAATATAAATATTGCACTATCATAGTGACAGAAATATGCTATTTGAATCATTTTGGCATGTACCATCTAAGGTGTACCCCTCCCGAGGATTAACAAATTAGTTTTACTGACATTTCGGAACCAAAGTTATCAATTTTGATGAAAACTTAAATTTGGAGCATTGTTGCTTAGTCTTAGTGAAATTATGCATTTTAAGTATTTTGTCTACTCGAGTGCAGTGCCATTGGTGCAGATTGTATTAACATATCAATATAGCCCTGTGGATGGCTGAGATGGTTTAAGTAATGTGTCATGTGAGCAAATATCCACAAGAAATGTTGTGCAATATGCGAAATGTCAAAAAGTCAAATGACTGTTCAAAATTAAGTCAATTTTCAGGTTACATCAATGTCATCAAATTGCTCAAAGACATAAATATAGTTTATAAACATTTGAGGGGTTTTGGTGAAAGGCCAATTGTCTAAATACTACTTCTTGACATATTTGCAAAGGCTTAAATATACCAAACATTGACTTATTGAGTCAAGAATAAATTCATAGGTTACCTATAATCAGTTACCATGTCAGTACCTCCATATAATAAACAAATTGGCTTCTTCTGGGAAGGCATTAACAACTTCCACTGTCTGAGAACATGTAATTTTTTCCACCTTTTTATCAAGTTCTAGGTTCAACTAAGTATTAGAATCCCCCATTAGTAACAGTTGATTGGCATTTTGATTTTTGACCACTGCAATTAATCACTAGAAGAAAGCCACTTCATCTTCATTTGGTGCATAGACATTCAATAAACATTTATCTTTATGTCATCAATTGTAGTTTTAACACATAAAATTCTTCCTCCATTCCCACACTAACATCATCATGTTTCACACCAAGGTTTTTGTTATACAAAATAGCAACCCCTCTTGAATTTTCATCATTATCAGGAAAGACAATAGTTCCATCAAACTCTGCTTGCCATCGACTATGCTTCCTTTTTACAGCATGTCTCTCTTGAAGACAAGCAATGTCAACTTTCTTTTCATTTAAATATTTTTACACTTGATGCCTCTTAACAGACCATATACATTCATTGTTATGAGGTTTAACTTACTGAAGGATGCAATTAAACCATAACATGATCAATAGCATCTCTTGGCACAGATTCACACAAACAGACAATTAATTAGCATATCTCTTTGTGTGAGCTTTTACCTACTGCTTAATTTAGATCTACTTAAAATACTACTTAGTACATATTGTACCATTCATCAATCAATACTGTTCATGGAGGTGTATTTGATAGAGTTTCCAGCTTTTCAAGCATCATTGAACCTTGTGCATTCAATACCTCCTAAAGTTGATGAGCCAACACATGCTCAGGCTCAGTTTCAATTAATATTTCTGATAAGTGATTGGTAAGTAATGCCAGCACACTTTGAGTTGAATCTAAAGGCTCTAGCATCTCTTTTATGTTGATGTGCATATTATGCCTTCACAGACAGCTATTGAAACACTTCAAAGCAAAGTTTGCCTATATGAACACCACCATAAATTTTGGCAATAAAAATTGCAATTCCACTGATATCTTGCTCCTTTATTATTTGTAGAACAACTCTTTTCAGAAGCATCCACTAATCAGAAGCATCCACTACTTACTGCTGGTATGGGTCATATATGATAGACATATGATATATGCATTGCATCCCCATACTTGATATGCAGTTTAAGATAGGTCCTGTCAATATCCTGCCATACATGTTATAACACTGAGAAAATTCAAAATTTCCATGTCTGCATTCCTTAGTTGGATCATAGGATGGGCCAAGCCTGTCTGTAGGATCCTTCACTAGTTTTAATAGCCATAAATGAGCTGTCTCATGTGAGGCATGGGAATGGTAGATCTAATTGAGGCTAAATGCAAGAAGATCTCACCTATCCTGTGCCTCCATGGTGATATTGCTGGATATGACATTAGCATGGAATGCCTCCATCATCAGTGATGCAACCACCCTCTTCATACTAACTACCATTTCACACCTTTTCAAGGAGTTTAGTTCTAAACCTCTTACTACATAGAGCTCCTACCAAATCTTAGGAAAAGCTACAGTGCTTATTGTGATCTAAGTGACCTCTCTACTGGCTGACCAAGGATTCTCCATCAAGGTATATTTCTACAAATGTCTTGACTCCATTTTCTTTGTATTGCTATTGACAGCCATTAGTTGACTCTGGATTTATAATTTGACTCCACCATTTTGCTGAGAAAACTGCCTTGCAAAGCTAACATGAATGTGCCCATCCTGCTAGACCACCAGGCCTTCTGAATCTGCACAAGTGAACCCAGGTTTTACTCACTGAACTAGAGTGCATGACATATGGCCATGATTTATCTGTAAGTTCAATTTGAGACTTGTCAGCATGTTCATCATATTGTTGTGGTTGACCTTTCAGGGTACTCATGACAGGGGTGAAAAGTCAGGAGTTTCTACAAGAGATTCTGGTTTAAACTGTTCTTGACATCCTTCCTTTTTTCCTCCTTCTGTTTTTCTCACTCGTTCATCCAGATTCAGTACCAAGCTGAACTGAAGTTTCTTTTGGTGGGACTAGCAACACCTGATTTCACCCATCAGGAACATCATGAATTTCAGACTAATATGACAATATCAGTAATTTCTGACTCATTGAAGTCAATGGGTGGAATTTTTCTGGGATTTTTCCCTTGAAAAATCTGCAAATATCTCAGACTTCTCAGTTTCCATTTGGAAAATTGTTACATAGTTTGAAGGGTTTATAAATAATATTTAAATGTAATT
Organism: Haplosyllis leylae; assembly: GCA_038406175.1. Lineage (NCBI taxonomy): Eukaryota > Metazoa > Annelida > Polychaeta > Phyllodocida > Syllidae > Haplosyllis > Haplosyllis leylae. Next base: position 6,261 of record JBCAUG010674884.1, on the reverse strand, counting down.
ATGCAGGAAATCAAAGAAATTTGTAATTTTGTTCAGGTACCCCTTTTTTACTAATTAGTAATTTCTGACAACTGCACACAAACTGGTTCAAACCAGTTCAAACAGATCCACCCATTCAGTAATTTCTGACCCTTCTAATGTTACCATTGTGAAGCCCATTGAAGTCAGTAATTTCTGACACCTTGTCAAAAATTAGTGAAGAAAGTTTAAGTTGTCAGAATTACTGATTGGACATTATTCAGAACTTTCTGAGCATGTGGTTGTTTTTCTCATTTTAACCCTTCATGCACCGACCATGACTATTGTCGATATACACATTTTTCCCATATTCACCAGATGGTGTACAGTTTTTCAAGCCTCTAACACCAGTGACAAAAGTTGCTTATGGTTGCACAGATCAGCACTTCACTGTATCTAGGGACATATAGGATAAGTTCTTTATAGCACACAATATCTTCGACCAAGTATGCTTCACTTTGCTTAGACCAGAAGTGGGTGTGGCACCTCAGTGCTACAAATAGATCTAAGCTGCAAATAGATCTAGATTTAAGCTGCTAAAAGATCTAGAGCTAAGGCACAAAATGGTCTAGATCTAAATCACAAACAGATCTAGATCTAAGCTGCAAATAGATCTAGATCTAAGCTGCAAATAGATATAGATCTAAGCTGCAAATAGATCTAGATCTAAGCCACAAATAGATATAGATCTAAGCTACAAATAGATCTAGATGTAAGCTGCAACTAGACCCAGATCTCTTTGTGCCTTAGATCCAGATTTAGATCTATTCATGGCTTAGATCTAGATCTATATCTGGCTTAGATTCAGATCTAGATCTAGTCACAGCTTAGATCTAGACTTGCACACATACCTGCACCACACACACAGACATTGATGTGCCACAACCACTTTGACCAAAGTGAAGCATACATTGTTGAATTCTACCTAAGATATTGTGTTCTATAATTAAATAATTTTAAGGGCTGTCATCTATTCACAGGAGGTGTAATTATATCTTATTTATATGTATATATATATTATTTCCCATTGTCTTCTTATTGTTCTCCATGGGGAAAACAATGAGAGGCCATGGGGAACTGGCACTGCCACCAAAAGTGACACTTAGTCAGCTTGACCTAGCACTTGACTGAACCTGAAAAAATGAACATAAAGCAATGGTATGACACATCATTCCAGGGAAGAATTGACTGAAGATGACCAGTATTTATGTGTGATTTTTGTCATCAAAAATTGGATTATATGCAGTGATGTTGGTGCAATGTTTGTAACTGTGTCTTCAAAACAAGGTAAAAATACCAAAAATTCAGACATTTTAAGCAAAAATATCAATTTTTTACTATTATATTTGTACTTCAGCCTCAATCTTTTGCATGCATACAGGCAGGTATCCAGACAGTATCCACAAAAAAATTCAGACACCTAATAGTATTCCTTCATATCAAAAAAAATAATCCAAAATGAAGACCAAAGCGATGTGTATGGTTAGACAGCCAACCAAGCACTGAGACCAGTAGGTGTCAGTGGCTCACCCCATGCTATTGTCTTCACTTCACCCAGGTGACTTTGTGGTTCATTCCTGTATCCTTATAAGGACTTTTTGGCAATTTCATCACTACAGATAATTGAACCCTAGTACAAAGAAGACACCTATACAGAGTTGAACATTTTGTGAGCAAAAATCACTAAATCATGGGACAAAAGGTTAGGCCAAGAAAAGTGAATTCTATAGGGGTTCTCCAGTCCTAAAAATTATTTAAATTAGATAAACAACTGGTTAGTCATGGATTATTGAAAATAATTAATTCTCATGGCCTATGGCCACTCGAACTAATTATTTTATATTAATCCACTCCAACCAGTTATGGTCATGTCTGTACAACCCTGACCAACTTTTGTCACTGTTGACTTTAGTTGCTCTCTGCCAGAATAGACTCTAATTTGAAAACTTGACAAATGGCCACAACACAGATCACAGATCTCAGATCACAACTTTACTTTAATATACAATTTTAATGGCAAGAATTAATTTTGTAAGGTCACCAGTGGACACTGTACCATTCAAAATCTAAAATCCCCATAGAATTCCATTATAAAGCTTTTGTCAGAAATTACTGATATCTCGATTTAAGTCAGATATTCCTGATGTTCCTTCAGGGTGGGTTTGTTTGAATGACACCTATGTGACCTTCTATGTGTCCTTGATACACCCAGAGACGTTCTGACTGTTTCCACAAAAAGACACAATTTTATACCCTAAAACATTCTCGTAGTGTTTGTCCACCTGTTAGCATTCACATTTGCTTTGGCATATCCTCATTTTACAATTTGTATACATTTTTACAGAGCAGAGATAAAGTACATACATCGTTTTAAAGCTCCATCATCTGACCTCTTGAATGTTTCAACTTCAAGTGTTCCTATGGGTGACTAGTATTCTGAAGTCAATAAAGAAATTGGCAATTGTATGATCAGAACTAAAATTGAATCCGACCTGTGTAACTGCTATGTCATATTATCTAGGCAATGTTCATTTTCCTGGCTAGGTTGGTGGTACAAGTTCCTTCACAATAGGACCAACTACCAAATACCGGAGAACTGTCCCCAATTATACCAGTGCGGAACAATTGGTCCAATCTGGATGAGAGGGGGACATCCGTTTGGTAAGCTTACCTGAAGTGAAATGGTATTACTTTTGCAGAAGTCGATATGATAACTGTTCCATTCTCGAAAAAAATGATACGGGGGCAAAGACGGAATATTAATTTTTAATAAAAATTTTAACTTATTATGTTACAGATTATAATGTTGCAAAAATCAATGAACTGTGCGCCGTCTATTCGTCTACAAGCTGCTGCGACTGGGTATCACCTGTTAATGTGATATTGTGTCGCGCTGGTCACGGAGGAGATTTCTACGTTTATCAATTGACAGAGCCTGAAGGATGTCATGTGGGATTTTGTGCAACACCAGCAGAACAACGTAAGTTTTATGAACATGTTTGCCGCTAGTTTCTTTCTCTTTGTAGACTCTACTTTTGTTTACGAAAACTGTCACTTTGCAATTTATCACATCTTTTTCGGATATAAATTCAAAGAAAATATGCGCCTGTGGGTCAAAGAGATTTTTTCCTAACAATCTCTTCTTTTGAGAAATCTTCCACTGAATATCTGTGCAAGAATTTTATTTTTACAGAAAAGCACAAGGGGGACTTGATTCGTTGTGATACGAACGAAGGTTGTACCCACATTATGGTGGATTTGACTGAAAGATCTAGTTCGAAGTTTACGAATTTTATGTGCTTTTTTAGTAGTGTAAGTATCCACATTTTAAGATTCACAATTTGTCTCTCACTCACATCTTTTATTCAAAAAAGTCATAAAAATGGTACTTTTTTATTTGAATTTGTGGCAACATCTGCAGTAGGCCTGGCGGCAAAAAAAATCTATGTGATATTTTTCCTAGCTGACAGAAAACTATGCACTTGATGTCACGTTCAGGACATCCACAACGGTTCAGTGTCCTGTTCCCATGAGCAAACATGACGATTCCGATGTTTTACAAACTGGAACCTACAAACTGAATATTCATTATCAAGAAAATCGATATTCAAGCTTCCTAACAGCACAACCGCAGGTTACAGTGGTTGTGTACAACTCCAGCCTTCAATCCTGTGACGACGAAGGAATTTGCATGGATAAGGTTTGACATTACTGATCAATTCGTGTTTGATACGTAAAACACGTAGTTACGTATTTTAATCTGACTTATTTCAGCTGAACACCACGCCTACAGCTGTGGACATCAGTCCATCACCCCCCTTGTCAGGTAATGTAATCAAGTCAGTCATAGAAATTATAAGTAATACAAATGATTTTTCCAATTTGTTTTAAATTGTATCTATTTTTAGTAGATCATTCTCAGGTTTCACTCAACGTCACTGGAAACTCTTCCGCTTCGGAAAGGAAATCAACTTATGCCACATCTCTCACTGTTTCAAGAGACGGTAAGTGGAGTTGCCGTATTGTTACAGACGATACGTTCAAAAAGAAGTATTCAAGTATTATCAATGTTCCTCTTCTATTTCAGCAGATACTCCTACGCTTTCATCAGATGAATTTGGAGTTTCCTTTACTTCCCTATTGTCCCCTTCTGCGTCATCCACATACCGCAGAACTCATGTTGATCCAACAATGGATGGTGTGTTAACTAGTCTTGTGGTAATGATGATCAATGATTAATACCGCATCTTAAAAAATGTTTTTATTGAGCTTTCTATCTATTCACAGAAGAAACTTCAAATGGTAGCACCGATGAAAAAATGAAAACGGTTGGAAACGACTTTGAAGGAAAGTCTGAAAAATGGCTCTCAACAGAATCGCCAACTTAAGGAAAAAAATAGTGAATTGTGAACCCGAAATATCATTGAACAAACAATTCACATTGTGTTCTCAAACCCGCACAGGATTACATTTTACTGAGAAATTATCAAAGCCATGTAGTTAGTAACTCTTTAAAAGTAAAGTGTATCGTTTTCATTGTTTTGTCTTGACGACCATTTCACCGTAACGCCGTAACTGATAACAAGGAGAAACAACTGATTGTATTCTATTAGCCACTACCTGAAACATTCGAGGTTTTCGTAAATGAGATGAAGTGATCTCTAGGTTAATCTCTGGGTTATCTTTTACTGTATCTACTTTGCCATTTTGTCACTTATTCGAAAGGAGGTGTTCCATATAATTTCTTTTGAGCCAATGAGTAAAATCTTTTCATAAAACCGTTGTGAAATTAGTAAGGAGAGACGTGATTGGCATATTTTGGCGGGCAACGACCAGAGAATGAAATCACAAAACTTGAATCGGTGTTCCTGAGACTTTGAAAACCCTTGCTGGTTCAGTAAAACCATCTCAGTCAAAAAAGTTATTTCATTTTGGTACATTATTTAAAGTGAGTTCAAACTGAAAGATCCACCAAGTACTAAAAATCAGGGCTAATAACCCACAGAACCCTGGTTTTAACTCCCACTTGTGTTTTGCTGTTGGAAATTTTTTGAAAGTATTTAATGTTGCATACTTTGTACAAATTGGTCAACTTGCTCTTATTTAAGAAAACTCGTCAGATAGTAGAATATTTTACACTGAATTATCACTTTGTACCTCAATAAAACCCCTATTCAAATGAATCTATTCGTACAGAAAATAACCATGACGTAAGCATAGCCCTCAATAACTCAATATCTAATATTTTATTCCTGATTTCGGAATTCGGGCAAGTGCCGGAACAATAAATCAAAGAATTTGACAGTCAAAACCCAACTAAACTTACCAAGGACACTTTTTTCTTTGTATCTGTAAAATACCTTATTGAATGAATTTTAGTGTCCGAATTAAAAAAAAACCAATAAACTCTCTTATTAATCAGACAAATGGGCAAATAGCAATCACCTAGAATACAGACACTAACACAATTTGCCTATAAACATAAAACATTCTTGCTTGATCTAAATGTGAGTGGAAAACCTAAGCTGCACTGATTCAGGAATGCTTCATTTCAATTTATGTATTCTGAAAAACAAATATAGTTTACCATATGAGGTGTTCATGCAGTAAAAATGATTTTAAGTTCCTTCAGATCACACGTAATTCCCGGGAAGTGAAATTGCTGAAGCATACGACAGTGGTGTAGTGCGTGTTTGCAAAAAACTAATTTTTCGAAAACCACTAAAGGGAACCACTAAAGGTACTAAAGGGAAGTTATTCCAAAACAATCCAAACACACGATAGAGAAAGTCAATAGATCCAAAAAATTCCAGCCTCACAAAGTAATCTTAGTTTTTTGTCTTACAAAGTATGCGGTTTTTTGTTTCTTACATCCGCGATTACACTCCACTTTTCCACCTTGTCCTAAATATGTTTTGTGTATTTTAAATATTTATATATTTCATCGAAAAACCAAAAGATTTAACACCCACAGAAAATGTATTCGACATTTTACGGATATCTCTGTCCCAGCCAGGATAGCTTACAATTGCATTGACGAATTCCAACTCCTTGATAAGGGATCAATTAACCGACAAAGATTGATATATTAAATATGTTCTGCATACGGCGACTTCGCTGAAATATTCAAGCTTTTCGCACAATGTTCAACTCATGAAATTATTGAGAACAAGAAAGTCCTCCTGCGTGAACGCAAGAGGCATACCGCCCGCTGCATAGCCGACCTATCCCCGGGGATTCATG
>JBCAUG010674883.1:0-28261 GCA_038406175.1 Haplosyllis leylae | reverse complement strand
TTTATGTAGGAAGATTACACAAAATATAAAAGATTCTGGCTATTTTGACAAGTTTGTACTTTTGGTTATGTTTGTAGGTACATTAGTTTGTAAACCAGGGATCTGGGTCCACTTTGGCCCAAGAAACTGTTGCATTTTTAACTTCAAAAAATGTATCTTCCTACTATCCTGGTAAATTTTTGTTGAAATTTCCAAACAATTTTACATACAAATATTAATTAATTCTCAGACATTTTTTTTGTATCATAATGCATGAAAAATACTTTACAGATAAGATAAGTTATGGCTTGAGTTAATATAATGTAGAGGTATGCACATAAGAAGATGGACTGATGAGTTGGGTGAGAAAGTAATATTCATGTTGAGCGAAGCAAGGCTGGAAATTTTTTTGATAAAATACAAATTTAGGGCCCTAAAATTCATTGTTTAGCTCTTAAATTGTATACTTGGGCCCCAGCCCCCGTCCCCCCCCCCCGGATCCGCTAGTGAATTACCACAAAACGATTCTGTACTAATCTCAGTGAGTGACAATCAGTACTCAAATAATTTGAGGAATTTTCAGAACTGCTCATCTATATTTTGAAAGAACAAAGCTGCGTGGAATCTACCTCGTCATTTTAAAATATTTCCCCAGTGTAAAAACCCATTATCAATTGTAATCACATGATGATAATGAAAAGTGACATGATCATCTGGGATAATTGTTTGAAAACAAAAATGGGAGCAAACATCGCCCGAGGATGACTGACAGCTGCCTTATTTGTGATTCCCCAGAAAGTCTGAACAAGGAATGAGCATGAAGTCAAAATGGATAATTTGAAATAGATTCCTAAGAAAAAAAGCACTTAAAACTGGACCGATATATTAAACGTGATGCATGCCATTCAGTGTTAAGTTACTGCCGATGTTTCCTTTTAAGAGATCACCATGTAATTGAGTTATTTATATTGTTACCTGAAGACTAGATGGACTTTGGTACTTTTCCACATGAGAAGACTGAACATGGAAAGAGCATTAGAGTGTGAGGATAATTTAGGATGATATAGCGTGTACAGGAATTGTAAACTAAATATGAAATCCTCTGACTGGACTTTACTTTTAAGAATGAAGCCTAGTGTTCATGTGGGACATACTTTGCAATTTCATTTATTGAAATGTGGGTGTTTCGTAGAACAGACAATTGAGTTTTTCCTATTTTGATTTTGAAAATTCATCGAATTCATCTGATTAGACAGCAAAAATAATGAAATATTAAAAAAACTCCTGTAATGTCTGAACCAAGGATCTACTGATCAACAGTCTTGCATGCTAACCATTATACCAAATGGACAGGTTGTGAGTGAGAGACATAGATAAGCTTTCAATATCCTACAGTCATGGTTGACTGGTTTCAGTAGAATTCATGTAATTCGTCTAATTAAACGAATCTAATACAAAATAGGAAAACACGAGTGACGGAGAGACCACAAGAAATAGTCCGATGCGTCTGGGTGATCCGTGTCGGAGATTAATCAATACCGATACCGTTTATAGGTGAAACACACTGCACTTAACCCATGATACCCCAAGCCTTAATACCTCTTTTTTCTGGGGATAATCCCTTTAGCAACAGATAAAATAACGATCTTCCGGATATGAAATCAGAACATTTTGATATTACAAAGCTACGAGGGATTTTTTTGACAAAACAATTTCACAGACTTTGGGCATCCCATAATTGCCACGACAGATATAAGTAATTTTATCTTCAAAATAATAACATTGACAATTTATTTTTCCAGGCAAATTAAAATCAATAAACCATTAGCCCGAAAAAATACCGAGCCTTACAAATGCAACACGTTATTGGTTTAAAAATTTATTCCAGCCGCATGTACGACTCCGTCATGATTTTTGTCTGGATTTCAGATATTTACGAAACAAGGACCAGATATTATGTGAGGTTTTCTACCCATGACATTGAGATCTACACCTGATTTTGCTGGATTTGTATCTCTTGAATAAAAAAGTACACATTCCGCTGCAATATTTCGGCTTGTACTAGCCAAGAGACATACAAAAACAGAATTGCATTCTACCCATTTATGGACCCCACCCCTTTTCCATAGTACAGGGTTACAGTTACTATTAATTAGGTTAGGTTTAGGATAAGGGTTAAATTCAGGGTGGGGTATATGCAAAACAGAATAAGAGCATATTACAGAAGTGTTTCCAAGACCAACTATCAGACATTAACACCCAGCATGAATTCTTCTCAAACATGTGGATTCTCCGGAATAGAAAATAGATATGAAATTTATGTTTCTTGAATATCAAGTTTAAATACCTTCAGTTCTTACTCTCACTAGTTTCATCCCTTTGAGTTTGATATTTATGAAAATTCATAATTCAATCTGTGCTGATTAATGTTACATCATTGAAATTTATAAACAGGAATAATAAAATTAATGTATCACTTCATTGATTTTCGTTCACATACAAATACAGAAACATAAGGCCCTCTCACAATATTGGCTTTGTAACATTTGTTCAAATTTACATCCCAAAAATCAATCACATGATTTGTGTAAGTCCTTACTGCAAATATTTGTATCCGTTGTAAAGTCTAATAAAAAAAATTTTTGTTTCGTTCCTCGGGGGAATTCACTATCATAATTAAGTTGAAAGTTCAACTGCAAATAAACAGTATTCCCATAGAATTAAAACACACTAAAAGAAAACTAGCCAGCTGAAGTACAAAAAATACGGAAATACGGTAAACCTTCAAGCAAGAAAAAATATGGTATCATAAAATTTCACATTTGACTGTAGCTCTGACTCTCCCTAAAGAATCCACATCTCATTTATTTGTACCACAAACACAGAGTTAAGAAGTCTAATAATATTATAATTTTTAAAATCGCATGGATTTTATCAGTTTAAGACAAATGTTCAAATGGGGAAAACTCAAATGGTATGAATACAGAATCAAATGATACTTCACATGCTCCAGAGTAGATAAAATGTATTCCGGAGAGTCAAAGTAAATCTCTCTAGTTTAGATAATGTTTAGAGAAAACATTCGTTTCACATAGCTTTACTAGTTCGTGGTATTTGATATTTAAAGTTACAGCTTTGTTTAGGGATATGAAATTTCATTTTATGAAATGAATATTACCTCCTTCAACCTTCTTGATTACACTGTGATCGACCAGAAGTAAAATCCTCGGAAATGAACAGAAAGCTGGAAGAATTCCAGTAAATTTCAGCTCCATTACATGAAACCCTATTTTAATTTTCCTTCCTTCACAGAGCTCAAATCTGGAATTCGATCATAAGGCAGCTTGAGGGTTTAAAAAGATTCCTGTAGTACAAAGACCAGAGAAAATAAAATACTGTTCCATAACGGCCCGGGGACTTACAGAAAAAGAGAAGATCATTCTTTCCATTCAAGTCTTGCGTAAGATCTCATGGATATATTTGGTTTCAATTATTTCTCTGGAACTTAGTGTTTCATCCACCAAAGCCCATTACAAATTCAATATATTGACTCTTAAGTCTAAATTAAAGAAGGATTCATCTGAGCTTCTGAAACACTGGCGGAATATCCATGAGAAGTGCAAACAGATTGATTTCAGGTATTTTCTCTGGAACCAAAAGAAGGAAACGTCATTGAAAGACATTACAGTTTCATGATATTCAAAGCTGTTGCAAACCAGATACCAAACCCCAACCTAACGTATTACGCATGGCAGGATGTTGACCTCTATACAGTCAGCAGGTGTCGCACCAGAGGTGAATCTGAGGACCACACAAGCGAGAAAGCACGCAATGTGATCCAAAGGATCCCATCTGTAAAATTCTGGATGAGTAAAAAAAAAATCACTGCATTTCAGATGTGGCTGGGTTGAATCAACCATAATAAAATCATTCTACGACTGAAACTAAAATTTCCTTTCAAGACTGGGGTAATTTCGAAAGAAAAGAAACATTCAATTTTTCTAAAGCAGGACAGCAGACGTCCTTGTTAGATTATTTAGAGATAAATTGCTTTGAAGTGTCTTTCAATGGAAAACATTTTACTAATTTACATTCAACTTTGTAGTTAGTTTTGTCATTCCATTGCATAATTAAACGACTCAATTGATGAATTATGTCCATATTGGCATACGTCGAACTTTGTCTGCATGATTTTAAAATAAATTTTCGCTCAACATGAAATGTCATAACCCCAACAAATAGAGACAACTGTATGATGAAATTTATATTCTAGGTGAGACTTTTTGCACCTTTAACGAAGCATAAATGTTAAATCATGCATAGTAATCCGATTACAACAGCGTATTGTGCACAGGTACAAGTATGGAAATACCGGCTATGAAAAAATACAATGAGATGTATGTGTGGAATACCAAGTTTAGTCATCATAAATTACTGCATTGTTGATCGGTGTTTCCACCTTTGTGTCAGGTAATGGAGTTTATGTTACATGAAATTCTTTTCGCCTTCACTTGGCACAAAACGTTAGTAAGCAATCAATTATGAGTTCGACATTGAGAGAATATGTACACAATCGAGTAATGAGGATCTTAAAGAGACACTGATGCGGATTTGTTTGGTGCCTTTGACTAAAGTTGTTGTTGTTACCAATGGATTTACTTCCTTAAACGGACGAACATTTTACGTCACAGGCAGGTAAGTTTTTTTTCTGACAGTAAACAGAATTCCATCTTTGTGTAATGTACTGAAATTACTTGTTTTACCTTTCCTTGCTTCAGTAAAGGCAGAGGCTTTTCTGTTAACTTCAAATGTTTTGAATGAATGTTTTCAGTCACATAGCAGTGCATTATTTCAATGAGAACGTAAAACAATCTACGTTGAAATTCAATATGGTTTTCACATCACTCCAGAATCTTCAAGTTACACCAGTTCTGTGGTACAGAAGGAATTCCAAAACGTGCTGTAATATTTTTAGTTACTTTATGTTGTTGGGTCAAAGTATTCGGTCTTGCTGTTGGTTTTCGAATGATGTGGAGCGATATATTCAGCCCAAATCGAGTTTTGGCAGTTCAGTTTTCTCTGCTAAATAGGCTAGTTAGGTAAGGAATATTAGACCAACTGTACTCACCATGCATGGACTTTGAGATCCCAGTGGTCTACGACACCTTATTTTGTGCTACACTGCACAAAATAATTAGGTTAGGGAAGGCATAAATGTCTTGTAGAAAAAAGGTTAATGCCAAAGGACAATAGCTTATCTTGTGACTTCTTATCCTTCCAAAACAATAGAAAGTTATTGGCCAAATTGGAGCATAATATCTGTTTACAATTTCCCAACATAGAGTATCACCCTGAATTATCTTCACCATCTAATGCTCTTTCCATGTTCAATCTACTCTGGTCTGACATGGCCGAGGACTATGAAATATCAATTATATGATTAAACAAAAGGAAAACATCTGCAGACACATGACACTGAACTGGATTTTATCAGGCATTAAAAAATTCAATCCACTTTCTATTACTTTCCTCAGAATTCATTAAAAGTATGTAATATATTGTTCTTCAATGTTTATATACTTCTTACAGTGACAAACCTCTGGGTTCCAGTTGCCAACTCCAATCGAGGGTTCTATTAAATACATTAGGATTTATTTGTATGTGCCCCCAATTAACCTTTCTGTTCCTGGCACTCTATTAAACAGCCGTCTCCCTTTTAAGGCAATAAAATGTGATAACCGGTCTCATTTAATGTTGAATTACACTTGGTATTACTTTGTGCGGTCACCTCCTGTGTAAGGTCAAAAATTATTGGAACTAATGGTAAATTTTAGTCCTGGATACAGAAACTCGATGTGGGGCAAATGTGAACCCTCCCCCCCATCTTTTCATTGGCCTTCCTTTTTCCATTTGAAGAATACTTATTATTACAGAAGTCAGCGTATAATAGATTGATTGGCCTATATTTACAGAAACAGTGAAGAATATCGTCCCTTGTCTCCTCCCGACCAAAATCAGCTACCGTGAAATGAGTCATTTCTACGTTGCCGGTGTCTTTCTGCGAAAGCAGTGAAATTTTTTTTCACAGTGTCTTTCATCCAGGATCAATTTTGTAGTAGTTTATCGGTATTACGGATAACATTTGATCCATGCCACTCGCAATCTTAATATTCCTCATTTATTTCTCATGATCCCCACACACAGCTTTGATCTAATCATTTTCAATCCACAGAGCGTAATATTTTCTGCTGACATCAATCAAAAAATCCTACCTCACTCGTTTGATGATGATATGGTGATGAGAATCACTTTAAATTTTGGACGTTGATGAAAAGATTTTGAGAAATAGAGACTACAGTTGGGAATTACTTTAAATGATCACTTCATTGAACAGTCAGCTTTCTGTTACAGCCAAAAGTTATTTTTTCCAAGAGAGTAGTCACGTCCTTATCCCAGGCAAAACAGTGGTCACTCAAAGGAGGTTCCATCGTATTAATGTTATTAGCACACATTGCCGTGGTGTTGTAAAGGCGCTGTTGTTGATGTCGTTGACAAAGTAAGGGAAAGGGAAAGTAGACATCAATTAACAATACAGGTGATATAAATTTTGCAAAAAAATAATCAAGTCCCTGTGCTTCAAAATGTAATACAATCTAATGATAAAAGGCCTTCATATTTGCAAGTAACATGCAATCCAATTGAAAACAAAGCTGAGTCTGATGGCAACACAGCAGGCAAGTAAGATGTGCGAGATTGTTGGCTGTAAATTAAGCTTGAATCAAATAGACGTTAATCGCAGTTATTATTGGTAATTGCAGGTGGTGTTTCTTTCAATGAGAGACTGAACACATTATTTACGCCCTGAGATCCCGATTCCCCAAAGAAGATCAATGTGTCATAATAAACACATCGAAGTTCAATGCAAAGTACATGTACACACGGCTTGCGTGCGTGTTAAAGTTAGGGTTTTGACTTGCACAAACCCAGTGATTTCTGTATGAATGGTAGTGCTGCAGTTTCATCCATCCACAACTTTTTTTTATCAAGTAATACCTTGTGACTCTCCATTTATGGTAGATTGAGCTGAGTTGGACAGAAAAGAAATTTATGTGCATTCATTTCATTTGGACATGAACTGTTTTGCAACTTCAAGCTTGTAGATCTATTCGTCTACTAAAGAAACGTTGTTGCCAATATTGTAGATATCTATCTAAAAACTGATATAGAATGTTTCACTTTCATTTGCACTGTGTAACGCGTCAGCAATCTCCATGTTATGGTTTTATGATTTTATGTTCATATTATAGTCTTATGACTTTTATGATAAATACCCAAATATGGCATCATGAATGATTCAGATAAACATCTGAAAACTGTTTATTTAAAAGCCAGATAATCAATATGGACAAATAGGCTTCATAAAACAATAATGTACCGTCTCTCAAACATTTATGTAATTTGTTGACGCTGCTTAAGGCTATTTGAAAACTGATAACTCACTGTCGGGCCAATGACTGTGCTAATTGAGATATATTGACCGGTGAGTGCTTCGTTATTGCTCTCACGTTGCGATTGAAGAGCGTATAGATTGAGTGTCCAAAGATTTACCAATGGGACACTCCGTGGTTGTAATGTTAAAGTTGTGTAAAGCAACCGTTTGAAGTTGAGTTTGCATGTGAAATTTGCAGATTTATTCGGCGCAGCGGACACGCACCCATCTGTCTGAGCCAACTTTTTCATATTCATGTGGATATTTGGACAAATTGACAAAAGAAAAACTGTCCCCCCCCCACCCAGCCACCCATCCTCTGGTTGGCACTTTCTACCACATGCCATCTGCATAAATCCTTGATCCGCCACTGGATGTTGCATCAGTTCGAGCAGTGTTGAGAAAATTTACACAAAGTAGTCGACGTTAACATAAATCTAAGCAGCAGACCTGGAGTTCATGAATATGGACTGCCACGACGTCACCATCATACTGTATAAATGCATAACAAATTGTGAAATTACCAAGTCAGTCTGGAAATTATTCAGATAGTTTGTTAGTTCACTACAAATATTAAACAGGACCCTACTGTATCAATTAGGTTTGATCATCACAATTTGTCAACACAAAGACATAAAGGTTGAATAGAATGCTGACTTTAGATAAACTTGGATTAGCATCATCAATCATGATGCGCTAAAATGGGAGTTTACATCAATTAAACTTAGAACAAAAACATTTCAGATATTATTAGATACCGCATGTGAAGTATGAAGGAAGGTAATGTTTTCACGCGTGTATGATTCTGCTCACGTCGGGGAAGGGTAAGACACCTGCCCTCCATCTCCCAAGGTCAGGTTGGTGGGGGGGGTGGGCACTTGCCTTATCCCTTCGGCCCCACCCCTCTTGTTCCCCCCGGGAAAGTTGGTAGGGGGATCCATATTGGGAGCCCCAGCCCCACTCTTGGCTAGACCAGTCTAAAATTATCAGTGTGAGGAATAGGGAAGAGGGCCGTGGTCGGTATACGCATGCGAGGTCTTTATTGTTTTCTGATCTTTTTGGTGCGACAGAATTTTTTGCATCCTAGTGGATTTAAGTTATCTGAGTTTATTTGACATTTTAATTTAATCAATTTTAAGGAAGTTCATAATAACTGTAATTTCAAGCCTTCAGCATCGCTCATTTGAAGAAACTGTTAATGTTAACATTCACCAGACAATGCATGAGCAATTACTGCACAAGTTTATTCCTGTATTCCCGCTGAAATCAATGGGAACCTTCTGAGATGTGAGATGGTAAAATTCTCCAAAACTTCTACACATTACATGTATTAAATTTCAAGAGATCACTCGCCCTTCGATAACAATTTTCTTTTGTTGTGAAATTTAAAGATCTTTGGTCTCCTACAGGTATCCACGGTCCGTTGACCATCAGAATGCATTGTAATTGATAACAGTTCAACTGAGTTAAGCAATTTAACCATATAGATCAACAACTTCTGTAAAAAAAAAACAGGAATGTATTTTGCCCGTGTCTGGTCAGATGACCGTAATGTCAGCTACTTTTAAAAAAAGGCTTAATTTCTGTCCAACAAAAACTTTATATGCTGAAATCAGACTTAGATTGAAGTTTTGCCAGCGGTACCTCCCGAACAAAACACATAAGGAATTTTATTACGGTCGCAATGAGATCAGCTCCAAATCTCCACGAGTAGATTTCATGTTTAGATAATTCAGTCGGCTTCGGTAGCTCAATCGAACCCGCTGTTCTGTTGTTTCACATTCAAGGATATTACATTTCCTTTCAATGGCCTGGTATTCTGGGGCAATATTTTCACAAAATTATTACTGGTGCCAGCACGAAATCCAATTGCCATATCTACAAGATTGCCGCTTGTGAAATACAATATCACTGGCGAGCCAGGTAAAATTCCACAGAATTATTCCATGTTTTTTCTTTCCCTCAGCTGAAATATTACTTTCCAGTAAAAGAGAGCTTATTAGGGAGTTACTGGTGACAAATTGTAGGTGTTGTGAGTGACATTGCTGAGTACTAGTAACCTTCCAGAATGTGTGTAAATCAATTATGACTTCATCACTGTGTCAATATTCGCAAAGTGACGGTGGTATGGGCAGGTGTTTACGAAGTGTGACTCTCCGTATAAACCAGCCGTTCATTTTTCGCTGTCGCATTAATAGAAATTGGCTTCTTTGTTCCGCGGGATAAATTATTTAGAAATGTACCGTTTGTTTTGTACCACTCACACAATTTTGCTGGGTGAAAACCAAGGTCTGATCAACATCGGACATATTTTTCCCCTCAGGCCGCCTGAAATGGATGGCATTCAAGTTTTTCAACGAACGTTTCCAAATAGGCTCACCCTCATCCCTAGATCTTTAGTCTCAATCCCATCCTCACAACTTGAAAGCAACTGCCATTAAAAATTCTATATATTGACTCTGTGGTCTTAAGTAAAAGGGGGAAGGAATCCTTTTAGAGTCTGAGCCATACATGCTGCATATCCACGCCTAGTGCGACTGGATAGATTAACTTCGTCTGCCACGCGCAAGAAAATTTCTCTTTTGTATTCGCACAAAAGCAATTCCCGAGATGACGCGTTGTTTTATATTTCAATACGCCTTGAAGGCGAATTTTCAATGAGTCTATAGTTGTCAATGTTCTAAAAGCTGCTCAATTTTCTTGCAATCGTCTTGTAATGACATTGCTGTTTCTCTATTAATTGTTATTCCGTCTGTCCTGGTTGATGCTGAGGTCACTAACTGCCGTCTTGTCTTCATCAAGAAACAATCTCGGGACACAGAAAGCACATTGAATAATACAAATGATATTGCATGACTAGGTTGGGGAAATCAAATATGAGTAATGGCACTTGACATAATCTCTCAGGAGAAACATGAAATATGCATGTAAGATCTGATAAGTTCAAACAAACACAACTGAAAACGGACCATGCATCCCTACGAAATAAAATGAGATCAGCCATTCAATGAGTCCTGAAATTTCAGGTAACACGGATAAAATAAAGGAACGCTTAGGTCCCTCCTAAAAATGCTGTGTCTTTGTCTTTTCATCAGTGTGGACGGTCAACATTTTCCACTGGTGGGACGAGGCGTTGATTGTGACACACACTATGTCACAGTGACAGTATTTGGTCACACTGTTGGAGTGCTGTTCTAAATATTCTATTTTTTCTTTTACACTGCATCATATAACAGTATGTTGGTAGTAAGATCTAATACTGGCAATTACTCATCAATACTCACTGAAATACTCACATTGACATTGGTCCATGTACACACAAACCCCAGTATTGTCCCAGTTATCTAAATATAGCAGCCACTGATTGGATACAATAATGCATAATTATATTACTGGTCCTCAAACTGGACTGGGTCCTTGCCAGTTATAACTTGGTCTGAATCTCCTTATGTGGTCACATTAAGCCTTCAAATGACTAGATTTGTCTTGATTTTATACAAATAAACTGACATATGTCACTCAACATTTTCCCCCAAATTTTCCATCAGCTCTAATTGGCTGCACAGGTGCTCATGTCATTTTCCAGGTTCTGGCCTTTTCAGTTGCTTGTGGCTTTCCAAACTGTGTATGCACTCTATGTCAAAATTAATTGCATCTAGTTCCATTCCTTTATGTGGCTTCCATTGGCATTCCAGGTAGAGTACTTATATTCTAGTTATTACTTTTACTGTACAATCAAGTTATATGAGTTTACAAAAGGTGAGGTTACAAAATAAGTTCAATTCCAAACAATACTTTGGCTATTTCAACAATTTTTCATGTAAATCAATGCATATTGGCTTCAAAGTAACTGGAATGGACTCTACACTAAGTGATTAGTAGTATTTCGCAGTATTTTTGACAAATTTGTTATCTCTGTCATCCACTGGTGAGACAGATTTGATTGGTTCAATTGACTCTCATAGTGTGTCCTGCATTATTGTTGCAAACAAAAAAGTGGTTGATTCTTATTTTTCAATTCAGTAGAGGCTTGTTGCTCCTAAAATACTGTACTCCAAGGGTTTTATCAAATGTAATGAATGCCAAAATTTTTGAGGGCAATAAACTGTGACTTTAAAGCAGTTCCATGTGATTCTGGGTCCACATGAGGCATCCTCCTGTCACGTAAAATGTCCATGTACCCCGTACAACCTGTGACTATTATTATGTAATGAACAAGTATTAAGAGGCTTAGTTTAATAGAAGCTGATCACGTACTGAAGTTTTTCTTTCTTCACACATATTTCAGTGAATGTGGCCAAATATCCTCCCGTACACCCTCATTCCGATTACAAAAAACGTTCCCAGTTATCTCGTACATTAATGGAGATGCACCCCAACAAATAGTTACTTTACTTGAGGTCGACTCATTATGAGTACATCTTTTACTGCATCTTGAGTGTGTTGCACTAATGTTAGTATCGGTTTACCTTGTGTAGGGCATTAAACACCTCTCCAGGGACCAAGGATCGATACAGTCTGGTATTGATGATGTTAACACAGAAACTTACATCGTATTTTCCTATTTGCTTTGTCTCCTTTACCTATGTCATATCCGCAGGGTGCAATCAAATAACGTAGGATCAATTGAGAATTAAACAGTCCAAAGCACAGCAAAATTTCTGTGTACCTATATAATTCATAATCATTTGTCATCGACACTAACAAGACTCAATTTGCACAGACAAAAATGCCAACAGTACTCAATCATCCCCAAATCAACATCCCAGTCCCGTGAAGAAATGAAGGGATTATTCCGATAATCAAAAAGACACTGACTACATCAATAAAGGTTGTTTACAAAGGAGAGCTTGCCAACTGACTCATTGGAAGAGCAAGCAGCAGGTATAATCTCGAGTATAAAACCTTGTTGCGTTCTATCATCCCTACAAGGAATGTCATTAAAAAGGCTTGGCTGTATTTATACATTGTTTGAAGAGCTTAATACAGAACTCAATATGGCAATAAAAATCCAGAATCTTGTATGGCACATATCAATATAGTGTTTAGTAAAATTGCATAACACGTGATATGCAAATTCAAACAATTACAAATATCACCAGATTGATTGATTGTTAAGAAAGAGTTGCAAGTAACACGCCCAATGTTTCAAAGGAAATCTGTTCAATTATTTCACTTTTCACTATCTTTCATTCTTTAAATGTCCTCGCGATTAAACTAAGGTGTAATATACATTTTTCTTCCTTTATTAGCATTTTTGTAACCTTGATATTTACGTAAGAGTGATACACGATGCGCTGCTTTTAATGTTATTTTTTGCTTTTGATGTAAAATAATGAGAATTATCATCTTGACATTTGTGAGATAATGCATTCTCAGTAAAGACTAAAATTATCACGCAAAGTAACAAGCACCTGCAAATAAAAACCGTCCAGAGTTGACAAAAAATAATTCTAAAAAGAACCAAAAGATGAAAATATTACAACCGATCCCGTTTGACTACATAGTTCAGAGTGTGTTCGTGGTAAACCGGTGCAAGGGTGCTCGTTTACAGCCAAAGCTGCTTTTCAATGGCATTGCTTATGTAGTGGGAAAGGCTTTCACTCAAGGTTTCAAGAGACTATGTCGTTAATATAGTAATTTCCATATAATTATTTTTTACATTAACAACATATTTCAACAATTTGTTCAACTAATGTCCCCCCATCCACAAAACTTCAAATGTCAAAAATGCCTCACATGACTTTTTCATGACATTACACATGGCATGTAATTCATAATTATCAGTCGAGTTAGCACTTCTTGAATGACTTTATGACATTGTCACAAACAAAATAGGTGGCTTTTATGATTTCTGCACCTCTATTTTGTGAATGGCCTTGTACTTGATATTGTGCATGGCATTGTGATCAACACTATGGTGGACATAATGAATGACACTGAGAATGACATTATGATCAACATTGTGAATGTGGTGAATAACATTTTTGATGTGCTTTTGAACACCAAATTCTCCCCAAAAAAACTTGAAATATCAAACAACGTTTTTCATGACACTGCTTTACCATCTTCAACTAGGTCATTGCTAACATTATCGTCAGTGATGAAATGTTTTTATTTGTAATTCATCTGCTCGTAGTAACTGTTTACTCGTTGTAATCGAACTCATTGTAAGCAGGACAGGGTGCTAACTAGCTTTCACTATTGTATTATGAACAAAATGGCCTAATCAACACCTAATAAAATACCAAGAGGAGGAACCACTTGGTACTATGCGATTAGATCACTTAGTCCTGAACCTGTTGATTGGGTTACCATCTTCAACAATGTCATTGCACAGTCTCCAATCTCACTCCATCCGACCCGTGAGCTGCATCGTAAACAAACTCAAGTAGATGTTGTTTGCATTAGTGGAATCAACTCTTTATGTGGCTTGTTGAGGAGCAATAGAGGCTACACAATTACATTACTTCTCCTCCACCTGATGCACCGGGTGGTAACAAAGTCCAAGATGTGTGTGAACCAGCACTATACGTGGAATCAATAGAAGGTTACTTGCGTGACTCTGTAATTATAAGTTTTTGAATAGACTTACAGCTTCATTTCTTCGGGTTACCCCGAGACAACCACCTGTCACGAACAACGCTTGTTTCCAAATTTAGACAATCTTACAATGGGAAAGAAAACCAATTTCGCACAACGTCTGGGCAAATTAGTCAATAGGATTAACTCGTATAAAAGTTCTCTGCAAGAACTTTCTATTTCTTTCACAGTAAAGGCCTGTTCCCTCCGAACGACTCACATAACGCTGACGGGCCGCACCTTTGATCTTTTTGACGGACACCATAATGAGCAGAATGGGTTGCATATCCATTTTGCCCGTCAACGTAACGGGATCCGTGACTGGGTCGCTCGGTGTGAACAGGCCTTAAGACTGTGTTCACATTGAGCGTGAGCACCAGCGTCAGCGTTGATGCTTTGGCAGGAATACATTGATATCAACTGATATGTTCAGAAAGAGTAACGTTGATGTTGATGCTTGAAAATGGCGCCCAGACTTATTCCAAGAGTCAACGCTGCCGCTGCAGCTGAAGCTGACGCTCGGTGTGAATAGGCCTTAAGGAATTTTCTTCTTTCTCATCGATTATTTTTGGATGATGTATGTTTGCGGCAACGTTACATATGATTCCTTGACAAACATTAACTGTCAAAGACGTGCGTCATCAATTGTGACTTCAGCACTCAGTAAATACACCAGTGCAGGCAGGTGTTTACGAAGTGTGATGTTCCGTAAACCATACGTTTATTTCTACGGTTTCGAATCAAATAGAAATTCTTCTTTGTTCTTGAGAAATAAATCATTCACGTATGAGCAATTGTACTGTTGCATAGTTTCAAAATAGACAACATGTAAAATAATAGGGTTATTTCTATCTCATGTTTTTGGTAAAAGACAAAAAACATTCTGACCTAGTTACCCGCATCGCTTGTCACAAACACCATAAAGTCAGCGTAAGTTCATGAAAGGTACTTTCTATCGATGCTCTTTTTGGAGAAACTTTCCATTTGTTTACGGTTTTTCCCACCTGAAAGGACTATTCATATGTGTTGGTACAATTTCCTACGCTCAATTACGAGTAAAATCCCCTTCACAGGTACAAACCAATTCATTCCTAATATCTTCTGGGAAATATCCAAATTACACGCGATTTGAAGGATTTCTTCTTCACACATGTTACATCATAATTAAATTGTCAGAGCAGATGACATAGGTCATTCATCAGGCTCCACAGACATCTTTATGTGGTGGTAAAATTTTAAATAGTGACATGAATAAAATATCAATCAACCAATTTTTGAACACTCTTAGTCACAAACAAACCGGACAAGCAATACGTACATGTTATTACGTGCTACATGACACCGTTAAAGAGGACATGTTGCCCCTTAGCACGTTCAGGTAACAGTAACAATGAATAATGAATAGTTATCGCCAGCATGAGAAGGATTGGGGAAGGTAATGTTTTCACTTTGTGAGTTCACCAGGGAGGGGGTGGTACAACCCTGCTCACTGGTCCCTGGTCTATGGTCCCATTTCTTTCCTGGATAGTACCCCCTGCTCTTTGGTCCATGTCCTGCCCAGGGGGTACCCCAGTCAGGTCTTAGGATATGGTGGTACCCCCTGGGACAGATGCTCCAGACAGGACAAGGGGTGCCCCTATGGGACAGGACAAAGGGGTTGTCCCCCCTCCAAAGAACGAGTGAAGCTACGGCATGGGTGGTACACCTCTTGAGGTCATACAGCAGCACTTTCTTGTTTTGTAATGAAATTAAAATGGCGGTACTCATTTTGATATTCTGTGAGAGCTAAATTTAAGCCTCTCCACTGGTTGCATAAGAAATCCAAACAAGTAAAAATGGTCAAAACCTACAGATTTGACCCAGATTTGGCTCATTGGCCAATCACACTTGATATCAAGCTAATGTTTAATCCTCATGGGACCTCACAGGAGAGGTGAAATCTTACCTTGCAAGGTAGAAATTTTCCAAACAAGTACTGAAGAGGTGCTAATTTAATAAAATGGCACCTCGCCAAATACCAAACGAGTACCCCCAATGAAAGATGATAATCAGAGGATAACGTTGCAGTGATATCTCAGTCAAGATCTAAGTTGAGCTGAGTGACTTCTTGTAATTTGTGAAATATTTAATTTGGAAGTTTTCTAAGGAAAATGTTCACCAAGACAATCTTAAAAGAATGTTGACTTTAATATCTTGTGTGTAAGGTTTAGCTGCAAATAGGCGTGTGTTAATGAGGGTTCTCCAGCTCCAAGTCTCTCAGAAACCGTCTTTTAAATCTGAAATTCAAACATGGATATTTTTATATTGACCGTTTACCGTACAAAAGAAAGAGATTGATTTTAAACGTCTTAACGACAACATGGACGTCGCTGTTATTTGACAGTTCAAGAATGGTCTCCAAAGGGCCAAAGCATAAAACATTTAAGGTTTAAACCTTTGAATTTTACATCTCTTACCATGATTTTTTACTTTGTAGGAAACTAGCGCTCATTCTTGCCTCAAAAACATGGTTATCGGGTGTACAGCAAAGCTCTTTATCTTATGGTGCTTCACACCTATGCGAACAAGGCACTTATGTGCACAACTTAGAAGCAAAATCAAGATTAACGCGAGTTTTGAACAACTTTAATGATTTCCGTAAAGCAGGTGAAACACTTTGATGTGATTCTCAAGATCATTGCAAACATGTGAACACTGAGGAAAGCAAATTCACCATTAAATAAACATGGGGGGGGTAACTAAGTTTAGCGTCAAGAGCATTGGAAAGAGGTCGTCAAAAGTCAAAAATAAAGGCATCAGTTGATTGCAATGGGGCTTCGTGTCACAATAGATAAAAATTTCAAACACGCATCAATGAGCCATTTCAACGAAATTTCTAATATTATCTAAACACTGACTATTGGAATATCTTCTTCATTTTGCAAAACTCTTTGCAAAATAGCAATGTAGATCCTTTAATAAAACTAATATCTGGCGACTTTAAATTATAGGTTAGGAAAAGTAAATATCGGACGTCTGGGGTTCGTATCAACGTCCTTGATATCAAAGTTGAGACGTTTCTTTGTTGTGACTGATTGTTGATAATTATAATACAGAGAATATTGAGTTAATGCTACGCATCCCGTGTCGAGGCACCGTGCTTCCGTCATACATAATCAATTATAAGTCTGGGTAAATATACAATTAGTAACCATGCAGACGACTGTAATTGTACTACAATTGTTATGTATGATCCATAGACCCATGTATTTGCCTTTGTGTCTCTGACTGTGCGATTCTAAACGAAGAGAATAACAGCTAGCAATACAGTTTCCATTGTCAGAACGTGACAATGATTCGGGAAGACTGCTCTGAAACCAATTTTGCTATTTGTTTACAGCTGATTGATTTCTCGATTAGTCACACAGTAATTTTTTTGTTTTTATTTACCGGCTAGAGACTAGCAATTTATTTGAATCCTTCTTTAACCAACAATCAGAGTTTTTTTCCATTTCTGGCACAAAACAAGTGTTGCTAAAAGAGTCAACATCGACATTTTTTTCTGCTACGAATGGTCACATACAGAGTGACTTGCAATTTGATACAGGTGAATCAGTAGATCAAAATTGCAAAAATGTTCATTCTAATTCTCTTAAACATTACTCAAAAATGTTCACCCTGAAGCACACAAGCATTCATTACCGCCCGCGTACGTAGTCGTGGGAAGGTAATGTTTTCACAGGTGTGTGTCCGTTCACAAGGGGGGAGAGGTACACCTCCCTGGCCAGATCCAGGTCAGGACGGGGGGTTCCCCCATCCTATACCCCCTGGCTAGGGATGGGGACCCCCTGCGGCCAGGGATAGGGTACCTCTCCCAGCCAGGAATCGGGTACACCCCCTCCCCTGGATAGGACAGCAGAGCGAGCACTTACTACGCGACGGGCGGTATGCCTCTTGCGTTCACGCAGGAGGACTTTCTTGTTTAATCAGGAATATTGGTTTCTTGTTTACAGGTGCATTTCCATTGGTAATTAATATAACAGATGAATATCATATTTCAGACAGAGTCATACAGACTAGGGGTGGGGAAACTATTCGGTTACATAAACACCTTCATCTTATGGTGTGTGCCACATTATGCTTCGTGTTTGATTTTTTCATCCTTTCATCATAGTTTCAAATGTTATGACTACAAATAATTTTTCTGTGCATATGAATTCATTTTCTCCATTTTACCTGAGTTGTTTTGCAGCAGTGGAAGTCTTGAGATGTGTTGATTAACAAACAGTTTACAATTTCAACAAATAAGCGTGTTAATTAATCATACAGATTAATCTCCAATGAATACAGACACCAGTGAGTTTATGTAATTTGTTTCAAACACAGTACTGGGTGGAGCGGAAATTGTGTCCATACGCACTACATAACTTCCTGTGAACTGAGCATATTTTTGTCTATTAATTACATGACGCAAGAAAAAGATGTGCTGCACAAGGACAAACAACCACAATGCGTTAGAGCCAAGGCTTTAAAGCCCCTTTTATCTAAAATCTTACTGCTTGAAGTGACATAAGATGGAATTTCTAACGCTGTTATAATTGATTATGAATTCAATGAAGGGAGTTAATTTTTCATATCTAACGTGACACACCCAAGACCAAGAACGGCAAGCACAGGTCTATTGATCCACGTTGCACATTTGTTATCACGTTTAATTTCCTCTCCAGTTTTTCACCTCTAAGATTCCTTGAAAACCCCTTTGAATTCTGTGTCAAAGCGCTTAATTGGCATTTACATCCTGCATACAGACCTCTTTTGTAGTACAAAACTGTGTACTTGTTGTCAGATCACTATTTGTTAGAATTATGTCAAATCACCTTGGAGGGAAGAAGTAAGGTTGTATAGATTTACTCATATAATCTCTGAGGTGGTGCTTTTTTTTCAAAACTGCAAATCTATTTGATATTGACGAAACACAGAAGTAGAATCCTTTGATTTGGTCTTAGAGTAACCCTGCCCTGCAGGAAAGGAAGCGTTGTGTTTTTAATACAATAGTAAAGAGATAATTGCATTATGTAATATCCGCAATTTAAGAACAAACCATATGTGAGTGTTAACAAAGTCTGAGGGCAACCTAACAAACACCGGAATAACCAACTCGCCAACCACAACTTCACTAACCACCAAACCAACTGACTGACCAACAAACCAACCACCAAACTGAATGACCAAGCTCCCACAACCACCAAACCAACTGACCAAGCAACCACCCAACTGCCTGACCAACCACTCACTCACACAGCTGACCAACCACCCAACTAACTGATTGACCAACCAACCACACAAATCAAACACCCAAATAATGACCAACCTCTCACTCACACAACTGGCCAACCACCCAACCAACTGATCAACCATCCATTCACACAGCTAACGAACTACCTAACAAACTGATAAAACAAGATACTTTCCAGCAGATTCACTGGCCAACCAACCACTCAACCAACTGACCAGTCAGCCAACCTGTCAAACATAATTGATTACATTTTACAATCACTCAACACTACCAATGAAAGAATCCACTGCATCTACTTTGACATGGAGTATTCCAAAGCATCTCATTAAACCACAATAAATTTTGGGTCTGAGTAGGAAGCAGTTTCTCATACTGTGCGATTAGATCACTTAGTCCTGAACCTGTTGATTGGGTTACCATCCTCAACTAAGTCATTGCACAGTCTCCAATCTCACTCTATCCGACTCGTGAGCCGCATCGTAAACAAACTCAAGTAGATGTTGTTTGCATTGGTGGAATCAACTCTTTATATGGCTCGTTGAGGAGTAACAGAGGCTACACAATTACATTACTTTTCCACCACCTGATGCACATGGTAATACTATATCTCCTGCGGTGTTAAAAGGGAAAATTTAAGCGAGACAACATCTGTAATGCCAGATAATTATGGACGTTTCTCGAAGCAATCTGTTTCGATTGTTGCAGGAAACCTGCAGGAATACATGTATAATTGTTATGAAATGTTTCATTGCTGCAAATGACAAGCAATATCCTGTTGAATTGTTGCGTGGCATGTGTTCGAAAGGCACTGATAATTATTTTCCTGCATTCATTTGGGTACGTGTTCATTCATATCCAAATGAAAAGATTTAGCAAATGTACGTCCGAAAGTAATTTTTGAGGGTGTTATCACGCAAAACCGTTGGGACGTTTTGTGTTCAGTGAACGGATACAGTAAAAGAAGGCATTCACTAGCCTGTGCGGCTAATTGCGATTTAGCCAATGAGAAATTTACCAAAAAAGAAATCGAGTTTTAAACTTTGGAACTACCAGATCGTTACATGTTAAACTTCCCGGACTGTTTTAAGTGACAATAGTTCTCGTACTTGATTGGTCCCCGTCTTCTTACAAATTCAAATACAAACCAGTGACAAATAATAACAATTGATGAACAATTAATTACATTAAGAGACCAACACCTGGTTCACTGAATTTTCCTTTTGTTACGAACTAAATGGGATTCTAATCACGGCGGAGGATCAGCTGTCTCCTTCAGGCACCAATTACAGCTTCAAAAAAGAAATGACAGACTTGTTGAAGGTTAAGTGCAAAATACATACATTGCCAAACCAGGATTTGTTCCATGGAAAGATCAGATTGCTATCCAGATACATCTGTACAGTGGATTATGAATGACAGTAAGCAATCGGTTGTCTCTTATGACACGAAATTATGCTTCTGGAACTAGAAATAGCAATAATTTGGTTTTCCTCCCACCGCGCAAAAATGGTTATGGCTCGTTCACGCTGTGCAATTTTTCTGATTGCTACTGCCATTCTTCTATTCGAAACAAATGGGTTGTGCAGGAATCAATGGAAGTGTTTACACTATGTGACTGCGATAACACCACCAACTCCCATCTAGCCCATTATAAGCAAAAACAAATCGCAGTCGCAATCAGAAAAAACGCACAGTGTGAGTGAACCTTTAGATACCACAATATGGACCAGAACTCCCCACTGAAAACTGTAATATAGAATATATACATCAGCGTATACGTATTCACAAATGTTGAGTACAATTTGGTTGTTCACAAATAGATCATATTTATCGTAACAAAATAATAGTGTTTCTAAAAGCGGTACTGCCTTCAGTTAAGATGATTCTGCTTTACGTTTACTGGGAATTGAGCACAATGATACATTATGTCGCGAGAATGGCTTCTGTACAAAGCCAATGTTTGAACAGTAATATTCGCCACAGTGATGTTTTACGTCCAGGTTTCCATATTCTTTCGGCTCCCCGATTCATCATTCGTCGATCTGTCCAGGTCATTTAATCAAGCGGTTTCCTGTCGGTGACACATCTGGTATTAACTCGTATTAGCCAACAAATGGTCATTATTCTTGTTAGACAGATAAAAGCTTGTGTCTTGTCTGGTCCACAGGAATTAATTAAGAGAGAATGTGGCCCTCACCAACTCATTACCAGATACCACTCAAGGTTTTTTCAAACACTTTATTCACTTTTTATTTAAATTATTTGGTGAACAACAATTCCCATTGATACATTTCTTTTAAACTCTTGGCCTTTGTTTTATTCCCAGGCGTATCGTCCTTAAATGACCTCCCTATTTTATCCTGGCACTGGTTCATTACACTTACCCTACCCTTAGAGGCCTTCTCATTTCAAGTGTTAAGGAGGCCCTGGGGAGTTGTCAACTTTTACTGGTACAAATCTAGCCCTCTCTTACTTTCAACTGGTCAGGACTGTCCCGCTACACCAATGATTTCTTCTTTGCGAGTTTCTTCATCTCCGAGCTCAATGTTAGTAGGTGCCCATTAATTCGATTGTGTTAAATCTCTGTTAGCCAGATAAAGGTCTTCTTGTTGAATGTAAGGGTACAAACAGTTGAGGAACTTGGCAGATAAACTCACAACAATCCTGTTACAAGACAGTATTTCGACTTATATACTTTCAACAGAGTCTCACATTTCAAGGAATTCACTTAATATATTACTTTTACTCCTTGGAATCACAAATAATAATCAACGAAAGTTTGATTAATATATGTTACAACTGTTTCAGTTTTAAATAATGAAAGTCTTTTGTGGTGCCTTAGCTTCCTACGCCTATTCTATATACTCACACAATGAGGCTAAAGAACTAAATTTTGATTATTCCACCCCAAGCAAACACCTCCTGAGAGATGAGAAGCTGGAAATTAGATCCCCACAACTTACAAGTAATAATGGCCTTGGAACAACCACAGCTTCAAGGGAAAAACTCAATATGTTCATTCAATTGCAGACTTTACATTATTCCAACAGAACGCATCTGATGTTTTCCTTTTGTGTGAAAATGTTTTTTTAGAATAATAAATCCTGAGAATTTTTAATAATTTATATAATAGAAAATTGACCAACAAACCGTTTGGTTTCAGAAATTTATCTTCGATGTTCCCTGTACCTCTCAATGCCCCATCTATTTGTTTGCAGACACCACTTGCAAACCACAGCCAGTTCAGGTCTCTCAATTCCCCAATGAATTGAATTAGCATGGTTGAACCATCAAGTGAATTTTCACGGCTAACTTCATCAGAGAAGCTAATATAACCTAATCAAGACCTATCAAGTGGCCCCTACTCTCAGCTGTCCTCTAGAATATAAATGCCCTATAAGGTGGTCAAACGGCATGGTAAATGAGCACAATGCAGAACAACATAAGACGTCCATGCAAAAATAAGCGTAGTTGGTTTCTATACGATTTATATAACCAACGTGAATGACTGATAAAATCACACGTTTTTGTGCGAAAATTTCTTCGGACTTCACAGTATCAGCTACACAGCCCGCACACTGGTCTTGCATTCAGTGATCACTGTTTTGGACAATTTGCAAAAAGCTAATAAGGGGATTACCCGGCCCATTCGTATTATTATCAAGCCATTACTATGACATCCAGGTGCGTATTTATGTCACGTAATGAATCAAAAAGGTCCTGAAACCTTCTGCAGTGTAAAGTTCTAGACACAGAATGGCTGTCCTATCGAGATGGCCGACCAAAAAAAAAAAAATGTCAATAAAGAACCATGTTCAGAACCCATAAGTTTCAGATGCCCCTTCACCGGATGAGAATTAGAGTTTAATGATGGTGGATCCTAAAGTTAATACAATTTACCCTGAGGTATCGCGCCCAGGGGATAATCATTAAGTAACGTAATTAGACAGGAGCGCACCGGCAACTCATCCATTAAACTCGTGCCTCAAGATTTACGACATCTTTATTGAAAATTTCAAGATGGAAGGATTCGCACTGAGTATCCAACTTTTTCGTGAATTCATTATTTGCCAAAAATGCCAAGTTTGTTCAGTTCATTTAACAAAGAGACTTGTTTATCACAGAAGCATTGTGGATATTGTTGCTGGCTCATAGAGTTAGCCTAATCATCGGATGGATGAGGCCAATAGACAGGGGACAAGGAAAATCCTGCTTTGCGGCAATTTTAAGAGTCAGCCATTAACGTTACGTCTCAACCTTTTCACTTATTGTCACTGCACGTCAATTAAAAATCAACGCACTGTGAGACCACAAAACATTATTTTCCAATAAAGACAGATTTAACAGCAGTATTAAAAATTGAGCACATGAAAAACTTGACCGAAAATATTAACACCCTGTGTATCTTTTCTTTGAAAATGTCAGTCGAGTTCCTGTTGCAACAATTGACACTTAATTATGCATTTCATTTACATAAATGATCTTCCTAAATAGGCCTTTCATTTAATTTCTTAAGCGACAGCTAGCTTGTCAATAAACTATTGACAGGTAATTTACCAATTATCACAGAATGCACCACTTTAGCCTTATTGGTAAATTTGATTTTAGTGAATGCTTCAGCAGCCTTCCACAAAGTAAAATGAAAACAAGTGTCAATCGTTCACACATGAAACAAAATTAGACTCATTTTTCAACGTGCTTGGTTACCTTGCGTGTTTGCACTTCTAACTGAAATGCGACTCTTTGCGTGCTAATAAAGTTAAACATTTTCATTAACATGAAACAGTCGTGCCTTACCAAATCACGTATTTCCATAACTTTTCTCACTTCACACAAATTATCATTCACACAAGCCACTGTTAGATAGAGAAAGTCTCATGTGCAATTGCAGCTATTCCGAAAAAAAATTAAGAACCAGTTTGTTTGTCACGACAATTGTTTTTTTGAGAGAATCGTGTCTGTTGATTAAGCAGATTTTGAGTATCATGTTCCCCTTTCTTTATTCATTTAACAGCAGACACAGTTTCTGCAAAACGCATCAAATTTCCCAAAAAGCTTCAAACTTTTTCTTCTCCCATGTATTGTCGCTTTGCTTAGCATAAAATACATTGAATTGGTTGACAGCGTAAAAATAAATGCATACAGTTCAGCCTTTGTTGGATTGAGAAGCAAATGTAACTAATATTTCTCAAATTTAACAGACAAGTTAAAATCCTTAGTTTGACTGTAGTTTGATATTCCTTCAGTCTCACTCGAAACTGGAAGTGTAAAAATTTGTCTTTGTCGCGCAAAACGATAAAAAGTGTTCGGACCTTTTTAGTGTTAAATTGGGACTGGATGAATTGTCCCCACATAGCAAACACATTATATTATTTCGGTCAACCTATTAGAAGAAGTACTCCCAAATCTACATTGATCATGGGCAGAATCGTCCCTTCACAGAAAGAACAATTTATTACAATAAAGATCTGTTTTCACTCAAATGATAAAAAATCTTGCGCCACAGTCAATGGCTTACATCGAAGCTTTTATTAAAGTGACAAATCATCCAGGGTCAGAGGTGATGGCAAGGCGGCAAAATGTTCTCCTCACCTTCTCACAGTCAGCTTAGTCCACCAAGAAAGAAAACTTTTTGTCCTCACCCTTATTTTCAGGAAGTACGTTTCATGTGAGCATTCGCAAAATATTGTTCTTGCTCAGGATACAACTTAGTCCTGCTAAGCTGATAGAACAAAACATGGAGCGAGCATTTCAATACAATTATCTGCATTTCCCCCAAACTCATGATTACTTTCTAAAGATAAAGAAAAATACATGGTCGTGCTTAAATGCCACCAATATATCTGAGGGAAATTTCATTTCATTGTTTCTAAATGAATCAGAGAACCATGTACTCTTGATCATATTCACAACTCTGCCGTAGCACAATGTCATTGTTCCCCACAAGCTGCATTTCAGTCAATATGAGAGTGGTGCCATTCAGAGACATCAGACATAATGAAATCAATCATGTAATCTCCTCAGGAAATCTGATAGAATAACCCAATCAACACGCACTGATGGGGATAAACCGTTTTGAGCCTCTTGTAAACCTCGATGGTCCCTCATTGTAAAACATAGAACATCGTCCACTATGCAGTGGAAGGAAATGTACGTTGATGCTATGCAGAAGGCAGAACTCTTACGTTACATCCCTCCTGGAAATGTACTTAATAGTTTGGTACATATAATTACGAACTATATAATTTGGCCATTGAAGATAATTTCAAAGCGGATGCCTTGCTAACTTTTGGCACATCTTTAGGCTTCATCCACACAAAGAAAATCATTAGATACTTGGCGTCCCAAGGGCATTTTTTATTCTGTTTGTGCTTCCGTTGTTATTAAATTGACACCTTGGGAAAAGCTATAATAAATTTGGTTTAAATGCTCATCGTTGAGATCTAGCTTCAAAAATTTGTTATTTTTGCGTTTAGAGGAATAAAGACCATGATTTACTTCTAATTATGATTCCTAAATACATATTCAAAACAATATTTGCAATTTCTGAAACATACTCTCTGGAGGGGAACCAGTAGTTAAAAACTAAGCTTGACTTAAAATGTGAAGAAGTCAAAGATGTCTCCCTAAAGACCCATGGGAACAATACCTCACGATACTGCGGGTGCTAAATCTAATTACCTCCAGAACTAACTGTGTAGCTTTCACTTCGCCTGACAAAAGGTTCTGCCAAGACGTAATCAACGACTTGCTGAATCTTGAGACTTCGCAATGATTATCAACAAGGCTTTTCCGGAATTAAATTGGTAAAATGAACAAGACTTCATTCGTGGGACTCGGTGACAA
Organism: Haplosyllis leylae; assembly: GCA_038406175.1. NCBI lineage: Eukaryota > Metazoa > Annelida > Polychaeta > Phyllodocida > Syllidae > Haplosyllis > Haplosyllis leylae. Next base: position 2,090 of record JBCAUG010674883.1, on the reverse strand, counting down.
AACAATCACGAAGTCATCAGGCTAGGATTGCCTAAAATTTTGATTGTTCAAATAACAGTGAGCATAAAAACAAAATATTCATATTGCAATTTCTGCCTTGTTTTGATATTAAACAGGTTAATTCTAAAAGACTGAACAGGATATGCGTGATCTCAGACGTCGAAAAGACACCCGTAATGGTGGACAGCGACAGGCGCTGCAAGAACAGTCAACCGGAAGCACAACATCTGTACAGGAAGTAGAAAAACAACCAATTAGGTCACTTGATTCAAAACGGACGCAGATCTTAGAGAGATATATTGCGTTCCAAGGCGATAAACTGTATTGCCAGGGACAAAAAGAACAAATTCTACAAATCAACCATCCCTTTAACATTTCTTTTCTGCGCTGGACCTGATGTCCAGGTCATTTAATCAAGAGGCTTCCTACAGGCGACACATCTGGTATTAAGTAGACTTGAACAATATCCACCACAAATGGCCATTATTCTTATTGGACAGATGAATCACGTCCCTATTATAATTATTCTAGATGCTTGTGATTCCTGCTCCATCCACGGAAAAGGATTCTCCGTGATTTATACGAGGAAAGTGTGTGAGGTTGCATATGTTTTGGTGAGAATGACGATGTGAAATGTAGTTAACATTCTTCTCTTTGGTCTTGTCATCAGTTTGCACGCCATGTACGACAAATCTTTATCATTTTGTTGTGTTTTGTTCCTGCATGGTGTTTCTTCCAACCGGAAAATATTTACTTCTTAAGAGTAGATAGGCAATCATTCCAACCACTGGCATTTCAACTGAAAAAACATCTTGAAGGGAAATATCTTCTCAACAATTAAAACAATTGGTATGGAAAGTTGACCTTAATGGGTTGTTTGAAAATTTCAACTTGAACTTTTTACCAAATCACAACCAATGTTTCTCCTTACATTAAGTTTTTGTACTTTGTAATAAAGATCTACATTCACCATTTTATACTCCATACATTTTTCGTGAAAAGCCTTGGAAACTTTGCCTCACCGGACCCTAAGCTGTCAAGTGAATTTTCACTGCAAACTTCATCAGTGAAGCTGATATAACCTAATCAACACTTATCAATGGAGACCTACCTCCCGCCGTCATCTGGAATCTAAATGCTTCTCAATAAGGCAACAAATGAATGTTCAAATGTGAGAAACATGTTGATTACACAGCCATAGTGGGTAAGAAATTGGAACTGAGCACGCCATATAAAGAAGTTTTAAAGCTGACCAGTTTTGTGGTGCTTTGTAAAAGGCCAAGCGTTAACCTTCTGAGGATAAAACTTGCAATGTAATGTGATATTTCTTAAATACTTAAAAGTGACGGAGTGTTGCACGGCGCCTTTTAAGAACGGCATTACATTTTAGACCATCGTCTACTGGGCTGAAGTATTTCCACAACTGGGGGCGAGGATTTATCGGCGGGGCTGGTAATATTTGTTTGAAGGTAAATCTAATATTTTTGCAACAAATGATTTAACTCAAAAGTGATTTTTTCAGCACACATCAAAATATCATGTGATGTTATTATCCCTTTCACAGGACCAGTGGTACCTTTGTTTTGGACTCCTTTGGACGTGAGTAACAAAGCCATGGTGTACACCCTTGTTTGTGAGTTCCGTAACATGTGTTTCCTGGATTCAACTCCAAGTGCAACACTTACCATCATTTTAATGGGCATGGCAGGACAATATTTTTCCCCACTTACTCTTTCAGCATACATTAGGTATGAATTATAGTGCATAAACCAAGGCCTACTGGACGTAGGTGTTACCTTGAAGAAAATAATTATGCCAATGGGGACAATACTGCTGTACATAGTGGGCGTAAAATTCAGTTACCTTCAGAAGTATCCGTTAGGGTCTCTTTTTTTCGTCAAAGTTTCGTGACATAGATTCATCACTCTTGAAGACCAGAGAGACGCGATATTCACAGAGTTTGAGTTCTGAGTTTTCCGGTTGTGTTCTCTGTTTAGAGAATGATATTCGCGTGCAGTGATATGCGCCGCGCCCCTTCCTAGAAATGCCAGGAAATTTGTGGAGGGAAAATATTGCCACCAGATGGTGTA